>BJCG01001693.1:0-49606 GCA_005406145.1 Prunus yedoensis | reverse complement strand
ATATCCTTAACTTCTTATCCTTATTTTGTCATAAACGATGTTAATATCCAGGAGAGGAGTGTTCTTCTAACAGCGATTCTCTACCTGGGCCCATTGTTCGTGATATCGTCTATCCTAATACAGTTGCTATATCTTATGGGGCAACAGCTGCAATACCTTTTGGCACCCTCCTAGCGATTCTTCTTATAATCATTTCTTTCTTGCCATCCCATTGCTTGCCTTGGGTGGGGTGATTGGATATTGTTTAAGGTCTGAATTTCAAGCACCTTGTGCTACAAAGCAATTTCCAAGAGAGATCCAACGATTAGCTTGGTACAGGAGAACACATTGTCAAATGTTTATCGGTGGTCTATTGCCATTTAGTGCAATTGCCCTTCAGTTACACCACCTGTATGCAAGCATGTGGGGCTATAAAATTTACACTCTACCTGGAATTTTTTTCTTACATTCATCATCCTCATCATAATGACTTCAATCTTGACAGTTGGTTTGACATACATTCAGCTTTCTGTTGAAGACCATGAATGGTGGTGGAGGTATGTTCTCATCAGCATGCACTCACACTGACGAATCTAATACTGTTGTTGTTGCATGTATCTAAGCTTTTTTATTTCGAATGTGCTTTACTTTCTATTATTTGGCTGCCATGTTCAAGGTGATCTTGAATCCTTAACAACTACAAGGATTTGCTAGCTTAATAATCAATTTGTAGATGCTCTGAGTCAAGCTCTTTCTTTTTCTTTCTTTTTTGATTGGCATTTCCTGTAGACGTTGCTGATGTATAAACCGGCTTTTGTCTACTTTCTTTAAGTTGGAGATGGTATTTGCACAAATGCGCAATGTTTACCATGTCTTTTGTGTGTCTGGTGCAGGTCAGTGTTGTCTGGGGGTTCAACGGCTATTTTTATGTTTGCCTATAGCATTTACTTCTATGCCAGATCAAACATGACGGGTTTCATGCAGCTATCCTTTTTATTGGCTATAATGCTTGCATTTGTTATGCGTTCTTCTTGATGCTTGGTGCCATTAGTTTCCGTGTTTCCTTGATATTTGTTCGCCATATATACGGTGCTGTTAAAAGTGAATGAACAAATCCGGCCTTAATGCCCAATCTACTTCTCATTGCCTCACTCTTGCTCAGGAAATGCATGTGTAGTGAATTAGATTTGTAACATCCATGATTGAAGAAATCGAAACCATGATATATAGAAGTTGAAAACTGTGGCTCTCAATGTATTCGTTTGTAATGCAGTTTTTAGATGCTGGCAAGTTGGCTTGAGTCCTGTTGTTGGCCTGTTGTTTTTGAATGATTATGCAGCATGCCTTAATTGCTCTTGCAAAACCGAAAAAGAAAAAAAGAAAAGAAAAGAAAATATCATGTTTGGCTTTCAGAATTAATGAAGATTCTTCTGTATCTCTATATCTTCCCCTTCCTCAAGTTGTTGGTTCTTTGCAACTATCAAGATGGATTTATGATAATAATACAAATCATGGCTCAATATTGTCTTCACCAGAAAATGCCAATCAAAAGCCGGTTTCTACATCGGCAACGTGGCCTGAAATGTTCAATCCCTAATAACGATCAGAGCTCTTGTTCATTTTATTTGAGATAGCTCAAACTAGTCCGACCCAACAAACGTTTCGGGATCAGATCAACAATTTTATTTTATTATTTTTTTTAAAACTTGATAGATTAGCAGTTGTAACCACCTTGTTCTCAGTGGCCTAAAATGGATCAACCGACCTCCTCTTCTGGTCGACCATGGACACATCAGAACACGAATGCGGAGAACAATTTGTATTATGTACTTATTCTTTTGTTTGTCATATTGTAATTTTGATTTTTTATTTTTGTTCAATAATAACATGTGGTTCTCAGTACATACGAGTTGTTTTGCCCTTTTAGAAAATTAAGGGTTTGTTTGGTATCTTATTTGAATTTTAAAAACAATTTTTGAGTCCACAGTTCATCATTCACGTATGATAAAGTCAAAAGCCCAACTAAAAAACAACTTTAAAAAGGCCCAATTTTTTTTTATAGAAAACACTGAGGTTCTACAACCCTTTTTTTGGGGTTCCCCTCTAGCCTCTCTCTCCTCCCTCTCTTGTCTCTATCTCTCATCTCCCTCTCTCGTCTCTTTCTCTCCTCTCTTTCTCTGTCCTCCCTCTCCTTTCTTTTAGTAATTTCAATTTGGGAATCTAGGGTTTTTGATTTTCTAATATTAATTTCAAATTTTTATATCTTAAAAATAGTTTGGAGTTGAATACCAAACAAGTTTTTAGATCTTAAAATCAGCATTTAAAAACTCAATTTTTTTTTATATAAAAAAATCATAATTTTTGAGTTTTCTAGTAGGATTCCAAACATGCCCTAAGTTTATGCTCGTCTCCTTAAAGAAGAGAAGGAACTTCTCGTGAAATGAAAATGTGGCCAATTGGAAATGAACACATGTCTAAACAATGAAAAATAATAATCATAAAAAACATGTAAATTAACACCAAGAGGACCAGACCACCGCACATTTTCAAGAGGTCCTCTTCTTTCAGGAGCCAAACACTATTTCTTCTTATCTTAAATTGATTGAATCATTTATCAAATGACCATCTTCAAATTACAATAATTAATAAATAAATGTATAAAATTACCAAACTTAAAAATTAAACGTATCAATGTCGATGGTAAGTAGCTCAGTTGGTTTGGTGCTCCAGTTCAACTCTCGCCCAGGAGGTCCTGGGTTCGAGGCATCTAGTGTGGAAAAACTCCCCCTCCTCCCCTCCCTAACTAATGCTTAAAAAAAGAAAAAAGATTAAAGATATTAATGTTGATTTACGCTTCTTAATTATAAAAACTAAAATCATAGTTGGTCTAAAATTTTCAGTGGTTAACATGTTTTTCAATTTGATTCATCTGAGCATGTGTTTAATTTCTACTGGAATTAAGTTTTTTTTTTAAAGTCCAAGCGATAGTAATTGCTCTATATTAATCTAATTTATGAAAAGAGGGGTGTGAACTTGAATATAAAGGACAGACTGACTTACCTAACCAAGTTTAACATTATATGAATTGAGAAATTGATTTCTCAGTACGTCCACATCTTTGCCCTATTGACAAATCAATTCCTTTATGCTCACTGGTTCCACCTCATATATGCCCTTTCCATTTTACCCACCAACCTCACTGGACAAACCTCCAATTGCTTTTAAAATCACACGCATCATCACCCAACACATGTCCACCTCACGAACCCTAAAACACACATACTATTCCAAGTCTTTTCTCTCATGAGAACTAAACCACACAAATATGAACCCAAAAGCTACCATGAGACGTAGATAACTCACTTGCCATACACCCCTATATTCATGACGTGTAATGTAAACCCCCACCCATTTTCTCTTTGGTTTTCCTTTCTTCCCACACCCTAACACAAACCCCAGCAAGTCTCCATAAAAACCCACACAGCCCCTCAACAGCTCTAGCCTCAAAATGAAGAGAACCCATTTCTCATTCATGGAAGAAAATCCCAACAATATTATCAACATGGGCAGCCAACAGATTCCTGCTTTTTCCGGGAAAAGAACCAAACACCAGGACCCTAACAATCTTGTGGGATTTCAAAGCATGCAGCAGCCTGTGGAATTGAATGGTGATGGTGGTGATCATCAGGTGCACTACTTGTCGGGACGTGAGAGGCTGAAGAGGCACCAAGAGAGGTGGCCGGCCGTGTGGCTATCCCCGATTCGTGGGATCAGGAGGAGCTGCTCAAGGATTGGATCGATTATTCTCCGTTTGATGCGCTGTTGGTTCCTAAAGGACTCACTTCGGCTCGTGAAGCACTTGCCATGGAGGGACGTCGTCGAGCAAGTAGTTCTCAAGGAGTGCTGAGGATAGAGAGTAGGTGTTGAAAAAGTACTTCAATTTTTGGCATTTTATTTTATAATTTAGACAGTAAATCAGAATCATCATTTTCTTTCATTTCTAAGTTTGTGTAATAAAGGAATGTCTATAGCTATGACATATATCTTTCCCAGTACAAGGTAGCTATGAAATATTGTGTATGAATAAAGAAAAACAAAGATATGCATGGAATTCTGGAATATATAGTACTGTGTTATATGTACATATGATGTTATTAGAAAGAAATACTCTCTTCTGTTTTTGGGAAAATTAAATACTCAAAATAAATACTTTCTTACTTATCATGTGAGTCTAGCTTGTTTGAAATCTATATTATAGGTGAATTCTTGTTTTGCATCTGCAACTTAGATTTGCATCAAGAGATTACGTATATTTCATTTGGGCTTGTTTAGTTCGTGGATTAAACTTCCTGAAAATGAACTTCCTTTATATACTTATCTTTAAAAATGATGTATATCTTAAACTGTTTTTCTTTTTCTGGGTTCGGCCTCCAAAGTTATCATGGATCTATAGAGAATCATCTTTGCTAATGGTTGTAAAAGAGTTCTGATCGAAGTAAAGAAAAAATTATAAGCTATAAATAAATAAATTAAATTTATTTAAATATAATGGGTGTAAGTTAAGATCGGTGTGAGGAGTGTGAAAATTAATTTAACATTTCTAAGTTAAGTTCAAACAAAGGGCTAATTAACAATTAACATTAGCGTGGGAGTTGTAATATTGCCACTTAATATAGTTATATGCAAGGTCTAAAATATCTATAATATCGACGAAATCATGGATCTATATAGAGAATCATCTTTGCTAATGGGTGTAAGTTAAGATCGGTGTGAGGAGTGTGAAATTAATTAACATTTCTAAGTTAAGTTCAAACAAAGGGTTAATTAACAATTAACATTAGCATGGGAGTTGTAATATTGCCACTTAACATAGTTATAATGCAAGGTCTAAAATATCTATAATATCGACGAAATCATGGATCTATATAGAAAATCATCTTTGCTAATGGGTGTAAAAGAGTTCAGATTGAAGTAAAGAAAAAATATAAGCTATACAAAAAGAAATTAAATTTATTTAAACATAACAGGTGTAAAAAGTTAAGATCGGTGTGAGGAGTGTGAAAATTAATTAACATTTCTAAGTTAAGTTCAAAACAAAGGGTTAATTAACAATTAACATTAGCATGGGAGTTGTAATATTGTCACTTAACATAGTTATATGCGAGGTCTAAAATATCTATAATATCGACGAAATATTGAGGATATTATCGTTTTTTTTCGTGTTTAGGATATTTTGGAACATATACACATATTGTATAATTATCAATAATATCAAAAAATATTGATGTCGATGATTTCTCACACGCTTCAACAACATTTGACCAAAATATTGCGATAATATCAATAAATATTGAAAATATCACTAAATGGACTACATCAACCACTCTCAGATACATATGGGTGGCATGTCATGCAAAACTATTTTGAGGATTTATCATTTGATGACTACTCTTCACACACTTACTTTACACATATATAGAGAGGATGAAGACAGTAAAAAATTTGAACATCATAGGAACTCTATGTGGTACTAAGTCACTCATGTATCTTACCATACAATGTTATAAAGTATAAAAAAAATTATAGTAAATCATTATAAATAAATATTATGGTGTGTTTAATCTTCTCTTTCATTAATTACTACATATTTATACACTTGAATGTTTGTCAGCTCGCTATATAATTAACTTAAATCAGTTAAACCAATCATGCAAAACATTTCCTTCCAATTTTTGTGTGATAAACTAATAGATAATTGACTAAATAACATCCTCCAAAGTTTCAATAAAAAATTTCAAGTTTGTCTTACAATTGCCGTGGTTTATTCAATTTTTACCGATATTGATAGTTTTCCTCCGATATTTCCATCAAAATTTCCGTATTTTTGGACCACTTGATATTTCCGAAACCATCGATATTTTAGAACTTGGTTTATATGCAATGTCTATGAAAAAATTAAGGAAAAATGAGTGGGGGATATGACTATCTTGGAGAGCTAATATAATTTTCGTTAATTAAAACAATATATAAGGGTGGAGCTTCTAGTACTTTAATTCAAAACTACGAGAGGAAATTTTGAATTTCAAAGTTGAAAGAAATTATACAAACTAACTACTTTTGATCTAATAATACTTCTCTTTTCAATGTTAAGCCTAAAAAGCTCGAATCTCATTCTCCCACTAATCAAAACCTGAATGAAACTAAACAGAAAATAGACAATAATAATTGACAATTGGAGAGTATACTTGTAATAACTAGATCTTTCAAATAAAATATAATTGTTTAATCTTTCCCTCACAAGCAAACTTTCATTTTCTTTTTATGAGTGAGTAATACTATCGACCAAGAAAAAAAGCAAAGAACAGTAGTACTGTGAGACCCTTAAAAAAAAAAAATATATATATATATATATAATATTATTTATTAATATGAATTTTCTTATTTAAATATTTATTGTGAAGGTTTATATGTTACTAAATCTTGAGTCTAGTATGAGATTATCCTTTTAGTTGAAAGATGACACCATCTGTATCCATGTGTAGAGACGTAGGCTTGTTTGGGAGTGCTTCTGAAAGGGTAAAAAGCGCTTTCTAATACCTAAAAGCGCTTCTAACAGAGTTTGACAAAAAGTTTAGAAGCGCTTCTGGGTCATAAAAGTGCTTCTTGGAGAAGCACCTGCTATGTGCTTCTTCAGGAAGCACTCCTAAGTGCTTTTTCACGAAGCACTTTAATTTTTTATGAAAATTCAAGATTTTATAATAAAAGCACTTTTGTTAGAAGCGCTTATGAGCAAAAGTACTTCCTAAAGAAGCATTTTCAATGAGCCCTTAGAATTTGTTTAATCAACCTCATCCTCCCATTCTTCTCCCCCTTTCCCTCTTTCTTCTCTTCAAAAAATATGATTTTTATCCCAAATTGGGATGAGTTGTTCATCTATGGAGGTGAGTCACCTAGTCTAAAGTTGGTGAGTCACCTAGGCCTAGCTTCTTTCTTATTCTCCTTTCCCCATTCATTGTATCAACACTCTATTCTAACTTGATGACTCACATTATTCCCTAATCTTTCTATCTTATCTTTTTGGTGGTGTGTTGTGATATCATTGGCCAAAGGGGATGAGTCACATTATTTCCCTTAATTTTATATCTTATCTTTTGTAATTTAAAATATTGTTTATATAATATTATGTGGGTGCATGCATAGCCTCTCCTATAAATATCATGATTCCTTACTTCAATCCTTCATTTCAATCCTTTATTATAGATTTCTACCATGAAGTAGTGTGTGTGTGTGTGGTGTGTGAGAGAGAGAGAGAGAGAGAGAGAGAGAGCGAGAGAGAGAGAAGGAAGAAAAAGAACAAGATGAAGAGCATGTGTGTTTGTCTTGCAATATTTCATGCTTATCTTGGTGAGTGGGTTATGTAATGTGTTCTAAAAGTTTCTTATTTTGTGATAAATCATGGATTTATTCTATTTACAAATCTCTCTCTATTTTCAAGTCAAGCATGTCTAATTTGTGCAATATATATATTATTATTTGGAGTTTTTGTGAAGTATGGTTATTAATGGAACATGAGAACTTCAGTGATAGGGTATCCGAAGGATAAATGTGTACCAGACGGGGACATAGGGCAGTGAGGCCAATAGGGGTCACGTGCTGGGTACAATTTGTGAAGGATAACCAAGATTTGAAGGAATGATGTGATATGATTTGGATTGTGTATATTTATATTATATTTTCTAGATGTGTGTAAAATGGCATTGTTTGACTGGCATAGTACATAATCTACTCACTGAGCATGGTTTGCTCATCCCTCACCTACTTTGTTTTTTCAGATCAATTAGTGGTCAAGACAAAGCCGAAACCGGAGAAGTTCGACTAGTTTTAGAGTGTAAACTTTTTATTTATATCTTGCACCCTTGTAAGATTATTTTTAATTTGTTTTTATAAATATATGGTAATGTAATTTTAACCAATTTTTCAGTCATTTTATTTTCTTTCTTTCAATTCACACACCCTGATTCGGGAGTATTCTTTATTTTCGAATTGGTCGTGACAAGTACTGTTGGAAAAAACCAAATCACTCATACGTGATAGCTTTTGCAAGCTAGAAATATAGCAAATTTGCAACTCATCAGTTTATGTTGTACAGACAAAATGTGGCCAAGAGACTTTTGTAATTTGAACAAGAAGAAGAGAGATAGGCAGACAGACGTTCTATGATTGCTTCATTTTGAATGAATATATATATTGTGCAAAGAAGCCTCTAGGATGACCTTAAAAAATTGCAAACTACTTAAAAGCAGTTAAATTCTCTAGCTCGAAAAGTAAAGAATCACAATGCAGATTATGACAAGGTTAACTTGACTAGTCTTTGTTAGAGCTGATAGGGGTCTTTTTGTTCCAGCAGCTTGACAAATGGGCCTGGGCTGCTGTAAAGAGCAAATGGCTGAAATCACCCCTTGTGTCGAGTTCGAGAATCAAACCCCAAGTGTGCTTCGAAAGGGCAGCGAAGCCTTAGGAAACACCCTGGTTATCTTCACCAACAAAAAGACAATTGCTTGCAGATAAATATTTAGGCTTGGCATGAGAAGCTTGTGGCATGGGAGCTGAGCATTCGTGAGTTTAGCAGAGAGAGAAGGCTTGGGTTTCCTATGAGAAACATAGGCTCGAAGTAAGGGGAAGAGAGAGTTTTTGGGAGGATTTGTTGAGGAGAGAGTGGAAGAGATGAGGAAGAGGAACGAGTGGCTTGAGCAAGTTTCCGGCAGCTTGACGAAAGTTCTGTCAAGTACTAGAACAGTTCTGCCAAGAGGGAAAATGGGGAAGAATGATGAATAGTGCATGAAATTGCTAGACTTTGAAGATGAGAGGGAAGCTTGCTCTCTGGATATGTGTTATGAGAGAGAGAGCGAGGAAGAAGATGAAAGCATGGGTGGCTTTAGCATATTTCCAGCTAGACGAAACGTCTTCAAGCTTCTGGGCAATTTGATAGAAGAGAAAATGGGAAGCAATGGAAGAACAAGGCTTGCAATCGAAGGGTTCCAGAGATTAGAGATGATGCTTGCTCTCTCTGGATGTGGGTTTTTGAGAGAGAGAAAGGAGGAAGATGGAAGAACAAAGCATGAAATTGAAGGATTCCAAAGGGGATGCTTGCCTTCGATCGATTCTCATGGTTGCTGGAGGCTTGCAGCAACCAAGGTGAGTTGTCGTGCTGGGTAGAAAGTGCCTCCTTTTATAGGCGCTGGAACACTCAATTTTATCAAGAAACCCTTTCCCATTTTCCTTCACTTTCTTTCCATTCCATCTTATTTGGTGAAACTTCCCCAGCCTGAACCCATAGGCACGCAGCTTTTTGGGGTTCCAAGGTCCTCAGGCAGCAGGACTTCTCTATGTGGGTGAGGAGCCACCCACTTTTCCTTCTTGTTTTCTCACTAAAACTTGTAGAGGAAAGAATGGGTAAGGGTGCTGGTCAAAGGTGATTCCATCAGCACATGGTTTTGCTTGGTTTTGGTGGTTTGGCTTCGATCTGGTTTTAAGAAAGGTGCTGGATATTTCCACGATGTTGGATATAAGACGCTGGGCTGTTTTGTTTCCAGCAACTTGTGAGTTTGCTCAAGCAGTTGGAAGTTTTGGCTGATGTGGGATTTCTTCAAGTGTTTGCAGGCCATTGGATATTTTCCTAAGCTATTGGGCTTTCTCTCTCATGCCTACCCATATGTTTGGGCTCAAGGAATGGGTTTGAGTTTTGGTGCTCCCAAGCAGCCGAAAACTTCCATTCCTTGGACCATCAATGGGCCTCGTGAATACTCGTAACCATCCATACCACAACCCGCTCAGCAAGCCCCAGGCATTCGCGTGGCTTGGGCCCACTTAAGCTTGTAGCGTGGCGTGTTGCTTATTTGCTTGGCGTGGCATATGTGCAAGCGCATATGACGAACTTTCACGTGCCCAAATCAGGTTTCTTCTTGGTAAGATATTGCATTGGTCCGAGAATTTATTTGGGCCGAACCGTGACTTTTTTGGGCCTCAACAGAGGCCGTAGGTAGAACTTGCCTCTAAAATTGACTTTTAATGAAAGGGTGTCCGAGAGCTCTTAAACCACTGTAATATATACTATTTTTCCAATATGGGATCTTGAATCCTAACACTTACTGAACTAAGAAAAGGGTTTGCATTTACACTAACGAGAAATCGATGCAATTAACTTGGTAGCTAGGATGTTAGTGTTCTCGAATTGAACTCTTGATTGTATAAGTCAAACAACACTTCAGTATTATCGAGACTAAACAAATAGTAACGTTTTCCATATTTATTTTTGTTAATGCAAAGTTATCAAAACACAAGTTGCAATGTGGTTGTCTATTTCTAAGAAACATAAAAATTGTTTTCTTAAGAGGTCTCAAAATTTCAATCTTTCTTCTCCTATTAAAAAAAAGTATTATAGGTGATCCACTTGGCCTTTAATAGATAGGCTTTGATGGAGTTGAGATTTGTGCCGTTTAAGCTGAGTTACACATTAAATTGAAACTCCATATGTTAAGACTAAGCCCAATTGAATTGAAAGTTGCCCATAACATAAATATACTTCAAAAAATTTAATTTAATGATTCTTTATGACTTGGTATATGAACATTTTTATTGTACAAATAAATGAAAAAGTTTTTTTTTTCTTTGGTCAATAATAATTGAAAAAGTTGATTCCCAAAATCGTGTGAAAATTATAAATTAGTTCTTAGATGAAATCCAGTCCAAACTCAACAAACAGTTTTTAGATCAAATCTAAGCCCATACGAAGGAGCTAGTTTCCAGGGGAATCCAAGATCCAAGTTGAGCAAACTTTGACCCGGCCCAACCCATCCACAAATCAGACACGTGGACAATCATTTCATTAGGGTTTATCAGTCGCCACCTCACAATCTATCTGTTCCTTATATTAAGCTCCCTTAGCCGCCAGAAGCCATAACGAGGGCTTCCTCTACTCTCAGGTATTTCGTCTCTCTCTCGCTCTTCCTCTGTGCCGTATCTCATTTCTGAATTCGCCTTCAGTGCTTTTCTTATTTAGATCTTCCGGTCGAATTCGTAGATCTTCAATTCTCTGTTTGTTTCCCGAGAAAAGCACAAAAATTTGCAATTTTTTTTTTGTTCGATTTTGGTTCAATTTTTTTTTGGTGTTTTTTCATTATTTATGTTTGTTTGGATTCTTCAATTAATCATTGAGGCTTCATTTGCAGATTCTTTGTTTGGTCAGACAGCTTAAGATTCAACCATGAGGTAGTTTTATTTACAGTTTGGTATTTAATTGGGAATTTTTTTGCGGTAATTAATTGATTGGTGTCATATAGCCCTTTGAAAGATTGTGTTTTTTTTATTTACTTCTCCAATGTTGAGAAGAATTAGTTTTTTCCTGTATTGTTTATTACCTACTTGAGTGTTGTTCAAAAGTTGCTGGAATCTGTGTAGTTTTATTGTATGATTGAAAAATTTATTCTGGAAGTCTAAATTAGACAAGGATTAGTTGTTTTCATATAGTTTTAATTTGGCTGTGGATCGGGGTTTGTAGGCTACAGAGTTTTTTCCTTTTTTTCGAGTTTTTCTACATACAATTCAATGCATAGATCTTAAATGTATTTCACGTGGTTTTAAGTGATTGTTCAGTGAAAAGTTATGGTTCTATGGGTGTACATTCCTGTAGTTAGAACTCGTTGACTGTGATTTGAGTATCACTATTTACAAAAGCCATAACTGATCTAGTGTCTGACAGTGCCTATTGATTAGAATCAATGCATTTATGTATGACATGCCAAATGGATTGTATTGGGTGTTACCATTTCATCATTTCTGACTTTTCTTTGTCTCCACAAGTAAAACTTCAGAGTGATACTCCTCAGAGAGGGTATTTCCATCATCATGGCTGCGTCCAAGGAAAAAAACCGCAAGTTCACTGAGACCATCGAACTTCAGATTGGGCTGAAAAATTATGATCCCAAAAAGACAAACGTTTCAGTGGTTCTGTTAGGTTGCCACACATTCCTCGTCCAAAGATGAAGGTTTGCATGCTTGGAGATGCCTCAGCATGTTGAAGAGGTAATGTTTTGTTTCCACTCGGTAAAGAATTCAAAGAAGATTAAATTTTAGGGAATACCTTTATAGAACTTTTCTGTGTTTTTATTCCAATTTCTTCCAGAATTTTCAAAGTTTAATTCTTTTGCACCTGCACCATTAAAATTGCGAACTTTAATTCTTCTTTATTGATTTAATTACAGGCTGAGAAGATAGGGTTGGATTATATGGATGTTGAAGGGCTGAAGAAGCTAAATAAGAACAAGAAATTGGTTAAGAAACTGGCCAAGAAATACCATGCCTTTTTGGCATCAGAAGCTGTTATTAAGCAGATTCCCCGTCTTTTGGGTCCTGGTCTCAACAAGGCAGGTGTGTATCCAATCCAGTCTACAGAAGGAGTCTAGGATAATTGGTGCTTGCTTTGTTACTTTTAATTTATGCTTTGTATGGATTGTTGAAATAGAGACCTACATTTTTCTTTTGTCTCCTTGTTTTGGTGTTAAAAAATTTGTGATCAGGTTTTTCATGAAGGTGTACAAATGAATTTTCTTTTAGAGTACTGATGTTTTCTTTCGGTGTGTGAACTGTATCTGCTTTTCTTGTTTTACTAATGTTTTGTATGCGATGGTAGGAAAATTTCCAACCCTGGTTTACTCACCAAGAATCACTCGAGTCTAAGGTTGCCGAGACAAAAGCAACCATTAAGTTCCAAACTGAAGAAGGTTCTTTGCATGGGAGTTGCTGTAGGGAATGCCTCCATGGAGGAGAAACAGATCTTCCAAAATGTGGCAATTAAGTGTTAACTTCTTGTTTTCACTTTTGAAGAAAAATTGGCAAAATGTAAGTAATACAGTTTTCGTGAAAAGAATATTTGTTTCTGTTACGAAGCCTTGAATTCTCGTATTGCATTTATTTAAACTAGTTCTTTCAAAGTGTTATCAAGCCGGTAGTGTGCAGTTACTATTTGACATCTTGCAAGTAACATCATCTAATTTATTATATTTAAATTTTCTTTTAATCAGGTGAAGTGCTTGAACCTGAAGGACTACTATGGGGAAGCCATATCGCATCTATTAAGCAGTCATTTACTTATTTTTGGATGTAGGGGCAGCTTGTGGAAGCCTGATACTTAATAGGACTTGTGTTTTTATCTGAATGGTCAAGTTTTCGTGTTTGTTGGCTGTTTTACCTTTGTTTGATGGTTATCGACATTGTTATGGTAGATTTGATATCTAAATCTTATTGGAGAGGAAGCTTGGTTTTCATTCTTTCGGCATGAGCATATCTTTGCATCAGCATGTCTCAAGTGGGAAGATGAACAGCAATTATACTGCTTTGCTGATCGTAACATATCCTGCTTCTTATAGCCATGCGTAGCATAATTCGTCCGGAAAAAGCTGGGCTTTTCGGTGCTAGTGGTTTTAGGAGCATAAAGAGTTGGGTGATGTAAAAGCTATTATACTTGGTTATGCCCGAACCCTTTTATATTGTTACAACTTACGTATGTATGATTAAATATTGGAGTCGCCTCACTGCATTAAACTATCAGTAAGACCACCAAGGGAAACACCGAAAAATAGGCAACGAACTGCTGAGCTCGTACTCTAAAGAGAGAATTGGATATTTAAGACTGCGAAAACTAGAGCTCAAGGAATATCCAAATTTCTAACTCTTCAAGAGAGTTAAGTCCCATCCTATACCCATTGGAGATGAAGAGGTAGGCAGCACTTTGCATCTGTTCTGGCAGCGACCTGAATTTCTTAGCAACAGGGGAAAGAAAAACAGTCTGTAGAGAAGAGAATATAGCCACAAGTGAGATTGAAATCGGTGCCCCAAATTAGAGCTATCCATCTGCAACTAGATTTTCAATGACAGTCACTGCTTCATTCATTCAAATGGTCTAACTTGGTCCATGATGAAGAAATCGACTAGAGAAACCTGTCCAAATGTGGACAGCAAACTGTTGTCAAGTTCGATACTGAATAGTATTAGACTCTATTTATGAATTGATACGTAGACAAACAAATTTGGTAAGAGTGATCAGTACCAGGATTTGAATAACTCATTTTGATACTTGAAACTGACATTAAAAGAGATATTTAGTTGTATATCCATTCTTAGCACTAATGATATAAGATAAACCGTACCCCATTTAATTTCTATAAACAAATTAAAAAGAACCCAAAAAATGACAGCTGGTCCTATTGAATTTAACTTTGATGATTAATTACTTTGATGCCCTATTGAGTGTATTGGGTTTTTTATTTATGAGGTTTTGGGGTTGGGCTTGTTTTAAGAAATCGATGACGGTTTTGTAATTAATAGGAAGTCGGAAGTCTTTTTGTTATGTTATAAATGGACTTTGAGTGTGTTTTTAAAATCCATTTCATATAGGGTTTTTTATATATAATAATTTGGGTATATTGGGTATATTGGGTATAATAGTGAATCTCCCTAGTTAAAAACCTCTAAATGCATGTAAGTAGACTGAAATGCAAGGATGTAAGAATTAAACCTAAACAGAACACGTGGTTGAAATCAAAATCATCAAATTGGTAAACACATTTGAAATCTTGACATATGCCAAAATGTTCAACAAATATTCTTTGGCAAATGTGTTCAACAAATTTGTAAACACTAAGAGAACGTAGCATGTTGTGAAGAGTATAAATTAACAAGTTCATTATGATGCTGCATATGAATAAACAGATGCATTAAGAAGTTATCCATCACAAGATTATGATGAGAACATAAGAGTCATCTAGGGTTGGTTTTCAGACGGATCGGATTGGAACCAAAGGATTCCAATTCCAATCCAAAAAATTTCAGAATTTCAACATCCTTTCTAATTCCGAAAACTCGGAAATTTTGGAAATTTTGAATTTTTTGAAAGTTACTTATTTCGGATTTTTGTGTGAAAAATTTCGGAAATAGTTGAAATTTCGCCGAGCTCCAACACCCCAGGCCGCACTCCTTTCAATTCTAGCCGTCCATGCCAGGCCGCTCCTCAGGCCGTGATTCGGCTGGGCATGGGCCAGCCAACCAGCCGCTACTGCTTTCAATTCCGGCCGTAACCCCTAGAGCCCAACTGTTATTCTTCACGCCCGATGCTTGTGTTTTTGAAAGGTGCCCAGGTTGGGTGAATTTTCACCACCCCCAAACAGGGAGTTTTGTTGAGGTGGTTGGTTGAGGATGGGGAAAATGATGAGGCTCTGATAGTGAGGGAAGTGAAGTTGAAGGGTGGTGTGATAAGCGTGGGGTCTGAAGGAGAAATGGGTGTTGGGAACGAAGGTGGGGATGGTGGAAGAGAAGAAGGATGGGGCGATGGAGATGCTGCGTTTGTGGGTAGGGTTGGTTACGGCTGGGTGGTTTGGTCGGGATTAATGGTGGGGGTTGGGTTTTTAATTATTGTTACTTTTTTAATTATTTATGTTTTTAAATTTAAATTAATTATTTTAAAATATTTTTCTTATTTTTAATTAATTTTATTGATATTTTTAATACAAAATACATTTTGCCCTTTTGTTTAACAGAAAATATAACAAAATTGACGGTAGGACCATTTGTCCTGACAAAATTGAAGTTGGAGAACCAGGAGAACGACTTTAGAAATTAAGGGACTCAAATGCAAATCGGGTCAAAGTTTCAGGAACTAATAAATCGATTAACCCTAGTAGTAATATAACTTATCACTGTCTTTCTTAAGGAAAATTTGGTTCTAGAGAGAAGTAGGGGATACAGTGGGGGAGGATGAGAAAATGACAAAAATACCCAAAGAAAAGTTCATGCTTGCCTCTTTGCACCCGATTTCGATCCCTCTCTCCTTTACATTAGAGTAGTTTAGAATATTGTTTTGTCAAAAAAAATAAAAAATAAAACCACTGATATTGCATGCAATGATATATTCTTTTTGCTTTACAACTTTTAATCTAGGCCACTTTTCTTGTTCTTATTTATCAATTAAAAAAAAAAGGATTTGTGGTGTCAATTTGGGACTGCCAATGGGCGAGTTTTTCATGGGGAATAATGGTAGGAGAGAAAGTGGCTTTAATAAAGTAAAAGCTTTAACGAAATAAAGATTTATTCTTGGAATTTTTTCAACTTCTTGCTCTTTGTTCGGTCATAAAGTAAGGTTTATTGTTGACCAAAAAAGAAGAAGTAAGCTTTATTAATCAAGGAGGGGCCTTCGAATATTTAAGTCTCCTCCGTCTAATCAAAAGGAATAAAAAAACAAAATTGATTCGGGCATTTAGAGCATCTCCAAGAGACTCTCCAAATTTTACTCAAATTCTAACCACTTAAAGTTAGTTCCTCTAGCAACGCTCTCTATTTTAGCTAACCTCAAATATTTTTTATATTTAATTTCATTAAAATAATTAAAAAGAAGAACCCAAAAGCTAATTGTCAGACCCCACCGAACCCTTCTTTTTCTTCTTTCTCTCTCTTTCTTTCTCTCTCCCTTTCCCTCTCTCTCTTGCGCAGCTTTCAGATGGCGAGCTTGAATTTCTCTCTCCCCCTCACTACATGTAGCGAGCCAAAATAGCGAGAGAGGTAGCGATGCTGCTGTAGGGTAGTTTTTCCTTCTTTTTCGTTAAAATGGCTAGAGATAAGGGAAGTAGCGATTGCAGCTGGAGATGCTCTTACAGTTCATAAACTAAAGTTCTTTTTATGGGTTTAAAATAAAGTTGCTTTATTTGTTCGCGAAAAAAAATTCTACAGAATCGTGAAAGACAGTACGCTCAAATTAGTTGGCTCTATAAAAGTATTGCACCTTCTTTTTAGGGTATAAATCGAGCTTCATTGAAACACGGAGAGCACCCAAAAAAGAGGACTCCCAAGCTAAACAAGCACCCAGACATTGAAGTTTAAGCAAAGCTCTCATTTACATCAATTTCACATCCTAATCACAATCAATAATTACTATAGAATGGATTCATTGGCTAGTTTTAACTGAAATAACCCGGTGAAGCCGATCCGAACTAAAGCCATTATTGGTGTGTTTGGTTCGAATTGAGCTTAAGCCAATTTTTTTTTTCTTCTTCCGTTTTTTTTTTGTTACTTAGTCAAATTTAAGAGCTTGCTAAGTCATTTTACAAAATGAAATCACATCATTTTCTAATTTCCAAAACGGTAACATCATAAAATTCAGTATTTGATCAAAGTAAACAAAATTGAGATTTAGTGATATTAGTTATTGTTATGGGAATTCGAACTTGTGACTACTAGACTGCAAGTCAGTCAATGCCTTCCACTTAACTAGACCCTATTGGAGTGGTATATATTGTTTTTACGATCATCAAATTTGTTCATTAAAGAATGTGTTAGTAGATATGTCATTATCTCACTTACATGATGAATGAAGTTGAGTATATTTGAATAACAAAACACAAGAAGCTAATTTGATGACAATACTGTTGATAAACTGGTTCAGTTTATTGCTTTATTTGGGTAAGTTGTTCACGTTCTAAAACTAACCAACCAGAATATTAAAAGAATCAAACTCTCAATTGCACGCTCCCACTTTATTAATGGTTTACTTTATTAGATCTGTACTTTATTTGAAAAAAGAAAGATGGTACAACCTGTTGCATTATAAAAAGGGGAAGAAGGCTTAGTGTGCATATTGCCAAAGTACACTAGAATCTGAAAGCAAAGCACAATGATTGAAATTGAAACCCGTCCAAGACTTCTTGTTGAGTATTTGGTCCTGAGTTTCCTCCTTTGGCAGTTTGGTTTTAAGCATGGATCTTCGGATACAACTACTGAGTTGGATAAAGAAGGTATACGACTATTTGCTTCTCATCCGTCTCTCTTTTTATTCACATTTCTCTCATTTTGAATTAATAAATATTTTGTTATGAGAGAGCTACTTAAGAACGAAAAATTTGCTCGAGCATTAAGCCCAAATTCAACAAAAATTGAAAGATGTGACATATTCATTGTTGTTTATGCTATTCTCATATTGAAGTACCAAACACATTTCCATTGCTTTTTTTTTTAGGTATATATCTTCTAACTAAGTTACTAGAGGCATTCTTGATGCTACAGTTCGAGTTTGAGATATTAACACACACACTCTCTCTCTCGCAGTAGTCGTCCTCAATTTGATCCTAGATAAGTTACAGTATAACAGGCCATCATACCTCAATAGCTCAATTTGCCATTATCCAGACTTGGATACTAACAATTTGAAGATCAAGTGCACAGAGGACTGTGGACATGACAAAAAACAGCTATTGCCATATCAAAGAGTTGTAAGTCACAATAAAATTAATATAATATATAGAGCACTCGTTCGGGCTTTTTTAACAATGTCATCTCATGATGCGCACTGTTCGGACTTGTTGTCATTTGTGCTACAGTTCTTTACTGGCGCCGCTTTAAACTGGTTTTATACCTAAAGAAGTGGAGGAGCTTAAGCATTTGGAGACGCTGTAACTATTTCCTATCATTATTCCAACAGTTTTTTTTAAATTTTTTTTAATGCATACCTATATTTATAATCAGCTTTATAAAAAAAAAACCAAGGAGTTCAGAGAATTGAAAACTTGTCTTTGCCAGTGCATTTTCTTTCTTTTAAAAAAAGTATTTCAACCGATCCCTTCTATTAATTGTCACGA
The DNA here is from genome assembly GCA_005406145.1 of Prunus yedoensis. Taxonomy (NCBI): domain Eukaryota; kingdom Viridiplantae; phylum Streptophyta; class Magnoliopsida; order Rosales; family Rosaceae; genus Prunus; species Prunus yedoensis. The sequence goes on along the minus strand of BJCG01001693.1, from coordinate 30,950 downwards.
AATATACAATTTAATTTTCTTCCATTCTTCTTTAATGATGAATCCATTGCATGTATTATATGCTAAACAGTGATTTATCCAGCAATAAGCTTACAGGTTCCATACCTGATACCTTGTGGAATTTGTCATCCCTCAGAGAATTGTAAGTTTATATACATAAATATAGATAAGGACTTAAGGATTCACTTGAGGGCCAGGCCTTACCACAAAACATACATGTTTATTGAATTTATATGAATACAGAGTAATTGAGTTTCATATATTCAGAGACCTTTCAAGGAATCAACTAAACGGAGGCATATCAGAGCGCATAAAATCCTTGCGCAATCTTACTTTTCTGTAAGTATATATACAATATTGGTTTCTGTCTTTTTTTGCTTTCAATATATATTCAATATTGAAAGAATTTAAGGATTTTTTACCAAAAAAAAAAGAGAAAAGAATTTAAGGTTTAAATACATCGGTTCAATTAACTTCAATGAATTTAAACATGGTTTTTTTCCTTTTTCTTTTTCTTATAGTAAATTGAGCTTAGACCCATAAAATTCATTTGTAATCACCTACAACCCTTTCCTTTATTTTCTATTTAAAATACCCAATTTTTCCAAATAAAACCTGATGATTAGGATTCAAGTAAGCAAGTTACCTAATCTAGCTTAAAATCTGATTTATTCTATTTTTCGGATTCCCAAACTACCCCTATTTACAAGTTAACGTGTTATGTGGAGGTGTAACTAATGACACACGTCGAATTTGGAAAGATCTTCAAATGGTTGTAATGGATGTAGGAATTAATTTAGAAACTTATTGAAATTAAATATTAAATTCAACATTAACGTATTAGTAACGTTTTGGTTTATTTTATGACAAAAAAAAAAACGTTTTGGTTTATTTAATAATTTTTTTTTTTGTTTTCCTTTTATGAATTGTACTACTAGTAATCTATTTTATTATAGTTTAATGAATAATAGGTGTACATTCTAATTATGTTGAAAAATATTTTGATAATCTATTTATTGTTTGTTTTATGAAAAACATTTTTTTTATAAAATGAACTATTGTTTCTCTAAATAATGTACCCTTTTTTCTCTGAATAAAGTACCTATTATTTGTTTTATGAAAACAATTTTTTCAAATGAACTTATTTTCTCTCTCCAAATAATGTACCTATTTTTTCCCTCTAATAACATACCTTGTAAAAACAATGTACGTATTTTTTTTTTAAAATGAACCTATTTTTCCTCTCCAAATATGTACCTATACACATTTATAGGTATATTGTAAAATAATTTACCTATGGGTAAATAATGTACCTATATTTTCTATAAATTATTGTGTACCTATTTTTAATTTATGAAAAATATACGGAAATTTCAATTACAAAGTAACTGACTTAGTTTTTTTAAATTTTTTTGGCTTGCAATTTTAGGGGGCGGTATGTGAGAGGAATGACAACCAAAAGAAATGGGGTGATTGATATGCTATTAATAGGGAGTGTTAATTACAATTATGACAGTTAATGAAATACTTGAAATAACTTATAAATAAAATATGAAGTTTGGTGGCAATGATGTAAAAACATAGGAATACTATGACCTCTTATATCCTACTGGTCATTTAAATTTGAAATTGGGTTTTATACATAGATTTATAGAGTGATAGGTATATGTCTAGGAAATAGAAAATGTAGGGATCTATATTAGACAAGCCTTTTTTCTTACATGGGCTGACTTTCTATCTAATCTTGAATTCTATATTGTAATTTGTATATAGCTTATATAATTTCAGTATTTCTTACAACTCAGCTTAACTCGACTTTAAGTTTAATCTGTTTCTACCCCTCTCTCCGAGCTTTAACAAGGTAACATCTAATAACTTAGCTCCATTGTTTTCTGGCCAAAAAGCTCTCTGGATCACAACTTCCTTAGCGGACGGATACCATCATCTCTGGGTGCACTGAGTTCTCTGCAACAATTGTAAGGAAACTCTCTGGAACTTTTTGTTTCCACCATTGCACTTAATTCTTCGACTTTCTTTGAGTTCCTTTGTATAACATTTCAAATTCTTCTTTATAATCTGTGAGTTTTGCAGATCTCTGTATTATAATAACTTGTCAGATATAATTCCCTACCAATTAGGAAACATCACAGCCCTTCAAACATTGTAAGTTCTTTTCTCACCCTTGTTGCACTTTATGAACATGCTCTCTCTCTCTCTCTCTCTCTCTCTCTCTCTCTCCATCACACACACACATACAGAGAGACCAATTATGTACATATATTCTAAAGGCTAAAGCTTTCTACTGAAAACAAATATCTGAATTCGTCTTCCTTTATTTTTTTTCTGCTTTTAGATATTTGGATCAGAATCGACTCTCTGGTCATCTTCCATCCTCATTTAGTAATTTGAGAAATCTCCAAAGCTTGTAAGCTTCTTTCAAACAAAGTTACACACACACACACATACATATATAGATATATATATATATATATATATATATATATATATATATATATATATATATATATATATATATATATATCATGGGGTCAATTACTCAAATGGTCCTCAAACTTATACACGATTTACATTTGGTCCCTCAATTAAGTTATTCGTTCAAATGGTCCATCAACTCTATATTATTCGGTCAATTGGTCATACCGTTACCATCTGTCAATGTTGCCGTTAAATATCAGTGCAAATTGGTCATTTCGTATGTTAAAAATAAATAAATACTGAAAAATGAAATAAAAAGCTCTCTCTATCTCTCTCCGAATATTTCTTTCACCCAAAAAATTAAAAACTAATCCCCCTTCCTCCAAATTTCTTCTCCCCACCATGACCACCACGCGCCACCCCAAAACCTATCCACCCCACCCCCCACAGCCACAGCCACCCTCCACTACCAAAAGTCTCTCTCTCCCAGCACCCTCCGCCTACCGAGCAATTGTCACCCAACCACCACAAAACTATACCTCAAACGCATTGCCTTATCTGACATGAGTGATGAAAAGCCCAAAAGCAGAGGAAGGTTGTATAAATTCGTCAAAGCTTTTCTTGGTTTGTCAATTGTATCTCTGGTCATTGAAGTCATTGCCCTTTTCAAAAACTGGAATTTGAATATGATTCAGCCTTGGGAGGTTCAGGATTTGGTGCAGTGGTCCTATATGACCTGGTCGGCGTTCAGGGTTGACTATATTGCTCCTGTGGCTATAATTCTCTCTAAATTATGCATTGTACTTTTTCTGATTCAATCTCTTGATCGACTGGTTCTGTGTATTGGATGTTTCTGGATCAAATACAAGAAGATAAAGCCCACAGTAGCAGCAGATGCTTATGACATTGAAGATCCTTCTACTTTCCCAATGGTCCTTCTACAGATCCCCATGTGCAATGAGAGAGGGGTAACAGAGCAGACTAGCTCACTAAATTTACTTCTTCTTTTTCACTCTCTTTCTCTGTCTGTTGCCAATTGACTTTTGCTTATCCCAAGTGTCCTATTTGTATATATTTTAACCATATTTTTATTTGTTAATTATGAAAAGTCATATTTACCCTAAAATTTGGTTAAATCTAACAAAAAATTAGACGGTGGGATCAATGGAGCGAATAATATAGAGTTCATGGATCATTTGAACGAATAATTTAATTGAGGGACCAAAATGTAAATCGGGTATAAATTTGAGGACCATTTCAGTAATTTACCCATATATCATGAGATAAGAAGGAGAAAATTTTGGTACTTAAATCTCTACTGGGATTCGTTGTTTTGCTCTCATGTTGTGGAAGCTGGGCGGCATCCAATGATCTCACTGGGGAATTCCCGGATTATGCCAATCTTACTCAAATGAGCGTATTGTAAGTGTTTCTCATTTAATAATGTCAGAGTCACCAATTTGCTTACCAAATGATATGTTGATGCATATCTTTAGTATTTTGTTGGAAATAAATGGGGTCAATAGTAGATCCAGATTTGAATAAATGAAATACAGCCACGTCATTTGAGAAAAAAATTTGGTGACTGCAACAGGGATTTTTCTTTACTTAATGTTCTTGATGACTGCAATCTACAGTAAGGTTAATTTATTAATTTTTGAGAGAGCCTAATTGGCTAATGCAGTTCAATATCTGGCAACTATATGTCTGGTCGCTTTCCAGCTGACTTCTTCAAAAAATGGACTGAAATTCGTTATCTGTAAGTTTTTCTTTAGTTAGTCGTATCATGTAAATACTTGGGAGAATAGATGTAAACGGTACCAAGAGCTAAAATGGTAGAAATTAAAAAGAACAAATTAAGCTTCTACTCTATGAAAGTTATCTCATAGAGACATTGACATTACTTTTCACTGCTCACAGGTCAATTTTGGGAAACAATTTTGAAGGGAGTCTGCCTGCAGAACTTTTTAATTTCTCCAGTCTTTTTTATTTGTAAGTACACCGTCCCCTTCTGTTTCATTAACCCACTTTTTCAGAAAAAAGGAAAAAGAAAAAAGAAAAATCAGCAGCTCTGTTTTCGTGATGAATTTTTTGTGTCCATTTTGCAGAATGATCAGTGACGTAGCAAACTCTGGTTTCCAATTCCCACGATTTGCAAACCTGAGCAATATATACACTCTGTAAATGGTTTTTATTGCATGTCGCACACATCTATTCATTTTTAAGAGATTTAATACAAAAACATGTTCAGGGCAAAGAGTTGAATTAATTCATGTTCACTGGCCAGATTTAAACTTTTAACAAGCTTTATTTTGCTCTGCAAGAGTCTTTGTGCTGGGACAAACCCCAACATTTCTTTAAGTTGCATAATTTTTTATGCAGTCAGCATCACTAGATGTAAACATCTCATGTTGCATAATTTCTCATGGTTTCTATAGGATATTAAGGAACTGTTCCCTCACCGGTGAAATCCCTGAATACATTGGTAATATGTCAAAATTAAAATACTTGTGAGTCTCTCTCTCTCTCTCTCTCTCTCTCTCTCTCTCTCTCTCTCTCTCTCTCTCACACACACACACACACACACACACACACAACACCTTCACAAGTCCATAGAGTAATGGTTTATGTTTATGCTTTTTACTGATTTGTTTCAATTCCTGCTTTTGAATGTACTTTGATACAATTCATCTCACAGACTAGTTAACTAAGTTCCCAAGTTGTTAATGCCTCTATGTATTCTTAACAGGGATTTGAGCTTTAACAATTTAACCGGACGAATCCCACAATCCATGAGTGGTTTAAATTTAACTCACTTGTGAGTGAATGAAATTCGTGTGTTTTTGCTACACAAAAGACAACCGAACTCTTGTTGATGTTAGCATTCTATTATTAACTTTCTCTCTCCTCAGGTCCCTGGCAAAAAATAAACTTAATGACACAATCCCTGATTGGGTTGGTGAAGTCAAGACTAGATTGTAAGCTTCTATATTCAAATTCTTAAACTATGTACAGCTATTTTTATCTTCATGCATTGGCAGTCAAGTAAGTCCGAAAGCTTGGTATCTTGATAATTGATCTTTATTTAACAATGATTGTCCGAAAGCTTAGTATCTCATAATTTCCTTTAACACCTTTGGGGTTAAAGTAAGACCAGTTTAAAGATGTTTATGACTCAAGTTCACTAAGTGGAACTTTAACTTTTGAGATTGCTTAGAATTAGGATCGTTGCTTTTTGAACCTGCAATTGATGGCAAATTCAAATATACTGGATTGACCTTCGGTTGGACGGAGTATGTATCAGTCTGGCAAATAAAAGAACCATACATATATGAAAGAACCAACAGCCTAGCAAATAAAAGGAAACTATTTAGGAAGTACTCTCTATAATGAGGAATTGTTGGTAGCATCGTAGTTATCTTTTTCAGTGACAGTTGTCAGTAGTAATGCTGGTTTCTTAAAGCCATTTTGCACTTGATTAAGACCAAAAAGGCGCTATTTGAATTCTATATTAATTTTGAGCTGATATTTGAGTGTCTTCTTAACTTCAATCATATCCATGCAATGAAATATTTATATGAATAGTTGTTGTGAAATGATCATTCTACAAAAAGTTTCATGCAGTAATTTAGATACTAAAACACTACTTTCATCAGACAGCTACTTAGAGTTGACACCGGAATGCTTAATTGTATGGAAAAGAAAAATCCTATATCGAAGCCACCATCATTTTCTAGGAGCTTATTATGTTCCCACATTCCATTAGCTATGAAATTTGACCATATGTCTTTTTAGGGATCTGTCGTACAATAACTTTTCCGAAGTTAGCTTTGTAGTGCCAGACGATAAGCGAGATCATCTGTAAGAATTTGCATTAATTTTCTTTTTCTATTGTTACCTTAACAATCTAGTTGCATGTGGAATTATGATGAGATCGTTTTCCATACATTTCAGGAACTTGTTTTCCTGCTGCAGCAGTTCAACCGATCCAGATCAACTCTTTGTGTATGTTAATATTTTTATCTGTTCTATTATAAGAAAAGCCAAGGGCCATTTCTTACAACTTCAGTGGTTTATTCAGGGATCCAAAGAAACGCATGCATACGCATTGCCCTGGACGAAAATCTAAATGTGAGTTTGGTTGGTTCTTCAGACATGTACACAATCACACATAACTTTACCTAAAGGATTCCTGATTGAAAATTGGCAATAGAATATGCAAAACTGTGAATATTAAAAAAAAAACTGTATATCATTTTGTCTGGTGAGGACTTGTATATTATCTCTAGGAAGAAGTTTGTAATAGTTTTATTATTCTTCCAAGGGATGAATTTTGTAAATGGTTGGTTACATAAGCATGATAAGAGAGTATGAGCATAATCTGAACTTTAACAATCTATACAAGAAAACTGGTAGTCACAGTGTAATGAGTATGTCATTTTAGGTCAATTTTATTGTTTTTCATTTTATTAATGTCTCATTTTCAGTAAGCTAAGTATATTCCAGTACCTATTTTGCACTTTATTTTATCTAATCTATCCCTTTCTGACTAACATTTGCAGCTCGTTCCTTGTTTATAAATTGTGGTGGTGAGGGATTAAGTGTTGGTGACAAGTATTATGAAGCAGATAAATCAACTTCACTCTATTATATTAGTCCATCCAAAACCTGGGCTTATAGCCTTTCTGGAGACTTCTTATCACCGGAGTCCAATTCTAGTAATTTCATACAGAACCAGCCAGGTGGAATTCATGTTCCTGAGGCAGACTTATATTTAGATGCTCGGATTGCCCCTGTCTTCCTAAGTTATTATGCTTGCTTACACAAAGGCAAATATAACGTGACCCTTCACTTTGCTGAAATAGTATTCAGGGAGCAGGAATCATATAGTAAATTAAAGAGACGGGCATTTGACGTTTATATCCAGGTAAATTGAGTACTGCTATTTGTACCATCAACTGATGAAATTTCTTGTGTAACATCATTAGAATAGAGGTGTGACCCATATATTAGAGCAATAATACAAAGAATGGGTCCAACGAGTTTTGTTCCTGCACATATTTACTGTCTGCCAGTGTTAAAAGAAGCGTTTGTTGTAGGATGAGAGAAGGCTAATGAATTTCGACATCGCAAAAGAGGCAAAGGGTCCAGATGAACTTCAAACCAGACATTTCGAAGCTGATGTTAATGATAGTGTATTGGAGATTTCCTTCTACTGGGCTGGAAAGGGATGTGTAGACAGCCAGCCTACTTTGAATGGACCTCTCATTTCTGCTATTTCCATAACTCCAGGTGATTTAAAAGGCTATGACTTTAGTTTCTTCTGGTTGGTTCCAAGCTACACTTGAACCCCTTGGCTTATATGGTCATCATGCAGGCAGGCAGTTTTCATTTCAGTTAATTAGTTTAATCTTGTTACACTGCATATGTACTGAATTAATTTGACAATCTTTTAAAGAAGTTTGACTGTTCTCTTGCTGTTATCCCCTCTTTCGATGAAATATCACTTCGAAGTTCCCCAAAGCTCTACATTGTGGCGAAAATTGAAGAAAACATTGATTATTACTCTACCTTCAAGTGTAGTCGTTCTGTTGCTTCTATTAGCTTTCATGTGGAAAATGGGCTGGCTGGGGAAAATAGAGTTGAGAGGTGAGTGAAGCTACAACTATACTGGCCATGCCCTTTTTCAAGAATTCTTATTTCCCAGTTAACATGTCAACTTTGATTTTTCCTGGAACAGAAATACAGATAGGCCAAGATAAACATGTTACCCTTCAAGAATTAATAGCTGCAACTCGAAAGTTTAGCAGCAAAATGGAGATTGGCAGAGGGCATTTTGGAAGGGTTTATAAGGTATACTTATACATTGTGAACTTAATTTGTGGTAGAAATTTGATATCAGGGTGGGGTATCGTTTGAATGTTGCAAATTTGTTCAGATATATAACATTAGTCTATTGTGTTGATGCAGGCTGAACTGGAAGGTGGTCAAACTACTGTAGCTGTTAAAAGACTCTCTACTCACTCAAAAGAAAAAGTTGAGGAATTCTTAAATGAATTCTATACCTTAAAGTCATTGAGGCATGAGAACCTTGTTCAATTGTTGGATGGTTATTTTGGAGAAGGGTTGCATTTGCTCATCTATGAATATATGCCAAACCTGTCCATTGCAGACGCTTTTTTTGGTAATTCATCTTTTCTCCTCCCTTTTCTAATTCTTCAAGCACAACATCAAATTGTTTTATTCTATATTATAGGAGCAGTATACTTCCTCCTTTTATGTACAAATAGAGATACTTACATTCATTTTAGCTTAGCCAACATTTTCCTCTTCATACCGTGTATTGCTTTTATATTAAGAAATAAGATCCGGTACTCACTCGTCATTGAAATTCCATCGAAATACCATTAGGTGACGCATACCAGATGTCTTTTAAGAAAACTTTCCATGAACCCCATTCAACGACGCATGTTTCAAGGCTTACCCCACGTCATCAAATGCCTTCCATGACGCAAATCAAGTGTCATGAAAGGGTTTTTCTGTTGTAGTGACTTGTGTTTTCTGTGCTGATACAGTGTTTATGACAAAAACAAAGTCGTTTACGGTTTAGACTAAACTGGAGGAATATATACATAGAATGCTAAAGTGGTCATCATTCATGTGACTTGCAGGCTCGAAGTCCAGATTGAAGTTTAATTGGGAAACTAGATTTAACATTTGCCTGGGAATAGCGAGGGGTTTAGATCATCTTCATGAGCACCCTAGACTCAAGATGGTTCATAGGGATATCAAAGCTGAAAATATCCTCCTTGATGGAGCTCTTAATGCAAAGATCTCAGAGTTTGGAATGGCAAGCCTGTATACCGAGGAAGAACAACTTATGACCATCAAAGTGGAAGCACCAAAGTAATACCATGAAATTCAACTTACATAAAAAAACAAATAGCTTTCGCTTTCTGAAACACTGTATAAAATAATACCATGAAATTCAACTTATACTATGACAGGTGCATTATGCATATATAATTTGAATTTATGCTTTATTGTTGTTGACGCAGCGGACATATGGCACCTGAGTATGCAATTCAAGGATTTGTAACAAGCAAAGTTGATGTTTACAGTTTTGGGGTGGTTATGCTCGAAATTGTTAGTGGGAAGAAAAATGCAGGATACAAATTTAACCATGAGAGTGAGTATCTCTTGGACATGGTAAGCCAAACTGACAAGACTTATGGTGTTTTGTAATTTCTCCTACTTGAAAGTGAACATGCACACTTTGAATTCTAAACCCTCATCATTTTACTGCAGGCTTATGTTGCATATAAAAATGGAAGCCTCATGGACTTGGTGGATAAAAATTTGTCTGGCATTTATGATGCAAAACAAGCCATCACCATCTTAACCTTAGCCGTGATGTGCACGAATATATCTCCTACTCTAAGGCCAAGAATGGCAGACGTTGTGAGTATTCTTGTTGGTGAGAAAACCTTTGAGCAGATTAATCAGCCTACTGTGGATGATCATCAACTTAATGTAGCCATGGCTCGTGGCGAATGTACCAAAGCTGATTCTTCTACTTCCACAGACGTGACCTCAAGGGCATCAACTTCAACTAAATTAATCAAGGAAATAGATGAAACACAAAATTCTTCTGCAGAAACTTGTCTCGAAATATCGGAAGAGAGTCAGACCTCGCATTAAACATGCATCCTATTTGGATTGTGTGAGAGAAGTTACAGTCAGTTTGGTTTGTGTTAATGTTAGAAAATTATAATATTTATATTTAATTTTTTAATAATTGAATGGAAATTAAATTGTGGGACTTATGAATTTAAGTACATGACTTTTATGAATTGGTATGTATCAATTGAGAATAGTCATATTCTTGACTTTTACGAATTGGTATGTATCAATTGGGAATAGTCATATTCTTAACCGAGGAAAAATAAAAATTATTTATTTTGTTTGTGAATAAAATAATAATACTTTATGTGAAAAGTTGCATTGTTTCATAGAAATTGAAACATTGCACTAGTACTTCTTGGCTTAAGTTGCATTGTTTCATAGTAATTAAAACATTGCACTTCTTGGCTTATGGTTGCAACATGAAAAGACACATTTGTTGATATTTTTCAGTCACATCTTTTCTAAACAGAGGTCTTGATGCCTATAAATAGAGAAGGTCCTACTACATTTCATTCATCTAATTGTCATCCAACAATAGTAGTTTTTAGAGCATTCATAGCAGCATATTTTTAGAAATATAGTGAGTTAGTAAGAGAGAATTCATACACAAGTTTGAGTTCGCTTTTCTTGGGGATTGCAGTGCTACTTCAACAAGAAGTCGATCGTTGTATCCTGGGAGACATTTGACAAGCAAATCCTAAAAGCACCTGTGAGGAGGCAATTTCACCTTAAGGAGATAGAACCAAGTTCTAGACTCGATAATGTATAAAGTATTCTTAACATTTACCTTGTCACTATTTTCTTGTATTTATTTCGAACTTATAGTGAAGTTTTATTTTCGAAATTCTGTAAATATAGCAATTATCCTTATATTTTTACCAACAATCTTAAGATGAATTTTTTTTTTGGTAATTGCTATATATATTCGTTTTTTAAGAATCTTAAATTTATTTTAGTTTCTTAAAAATTGTTAGTTTATTTTTGAATTAAAATGTGGATTTTCCTGAGAGAAGTGAGTCTTGGTAGATTCCACTGCACACGGTTTGCAATGAGCTTTTTGCAAGAACGGATGGAAACAGATTTTAACTTTGAAGGAAATCCACCTTCAAAAAATGAGTGCTCCCCATTGCAAAATTAGTTCGTTCAAATGCTCCTTCTCCCTCATATTGGACTTTAGCTCGGCGATGTCATCGCCATGATCTTTGTCCAAGACAAAGTCACTTAACGTTTGGACATCTTTCAGTTTGCCCATCTTTGGTGGCATCTTTTCTAACTTTGTACCCATATGGGTAGCAATGATAATGGTAGGAAGGTGTGCAAATACTTTAAATCGTCGAATTTCTCAAATGCATGACAATCTGTTTTTTTCATAAATGAAAGATGACGGGTTTTAATCACGGTGCTGAGTGAGTCACTGTCCTCCAACCTAACACAGAATTTTCCAGACACAAACTTTGCTAGATCATTGATAAGGTCATGCATAGTAAAAAACGATTGAACACTTGATGACCGTTTAAAAAATGACCGTGAGATGAGATCATCAAAGTACTCCTCTCCAACTTCTTCCGCCGTTTTCTTTTTTCTAGGTTGTAAGAGATCTTCGGCCATCCACAACATAACCAATTTCGATTTTATAAATGTGTGATCTTTTGGAAATAAAGAACAATATGCAAAGCAACGCTTAAGATGCGGAGGTAGATAATGATAGCTCAACCACAGAGCTGGAAGAATGTTAACGTTCTTGTCTAACAACTCCCATATGTCACTTCTCAATATATTTTTCCATTCATCCTCATTTACGTTAGTGCGTAAGAGTCCCCCAAGTTCTTTTGCAGCTAAAGGAAGGCCTTTACACTTCTTAACAATTTCTCTTCCAATCACTTCCATTTTTGAATTTTCATTACGACCTTCAATTTTGAAGGCATGTTTTGCAAATAATAACTAACAATTATCGTCAGATATTTCCATGAGATGGTAAGTTGGAAGAGTACCCATAATAGATGCAACACCTTCATTGCGCGTTGTGACGATGATCTTACTTCCATGTGCTCCAGACTCAAAGGGACGCCTTAACAAATCCCATTGGATATAATTCTCATTCCAAACATCATCACAAACAAAGAGAAACTTCTTCCCTGTCAAAGCCTCTTGGAGTTTAACTTGAAGTTGGTTGAGGTCTGTCATGTCACAAGTTTGTGAACTAACTTCCCCATAAATTGTCTGCGTTATTCGAACAACATCAAACTCTTCTAAAACACAATCCCATACTTGGAGGTCAAAATGTTGCTTCACTCTAAGATCTTTGTATACCAGTTGAGCAAGGGTGGTCTTTCCAATCCCACCCATGCCCACAATAGGAATGATACTTATCTTATTATTCTCTCCATCATTCGATTCGATAATAGTATCCTTGTCCTCATCCCTTCCATACACACTGTTGTCTTCTACCAAAGATGTTGTAGGTAATGTGGCTTTCTGTCTACCTTTAACACTTCTTTTAATGCACAGCACAACTTTTCCTTTTAGAATAAGATATAATCTGTCAAGAATCTCCGCTATCCTGGGTTCGATAGCATTTTCGATCTCATCAAAGGAAGTGGAATTTAGGATTGTAATCTTACATGTGCTGCTGCTTCCGGATTCAGCTTCCAGATTGCATCGCAGAGCTTTAATGTTGATCTCGTCCAGCAGGTCATCTGCCTCATAGAGAGCATCTTTAAGCTCGTCAAGCCACTCTCTCACTTCTGTGTTTCTGATTTGCTTCTCCTCTGCATCATCTAGCAGTGCTTTAACTGATTTCAGCTTTATTTTCAACATCCCAAGCAGCTTATTAGTTTTTTTCCGTCCCCTAATGAAGTCAAGAACCTGACGGGAAGACATCCTATGAAACAGAACACAGAGAAAGGGGATAGAAACACAACAAAAGAAAATGAACTAGTGGCACCAAAGTCATATGCCAATTAACAGAATATTGCAACTAGTGCCTTTGATAGCTAAATAATATCAACTATATACAAATCAAGTAAAACATATAGGTAGTTCACCAAAACAAGTTAAACATATGCTCCTGAAACTTTACTTCCCCTGGTGAATATGAATAATATCCAGTAAATTTTCTTCTTCTTCATTTTTTATACATTTGAAGGAAACTTCAACGAATAGACGAAACTTATAGAACTACAAGAAATTGGGACAGAAGCCACTGATTTCCTGGCCACGGCGCATTCATGTAGAAACTTTGATACCAAAACAATTGTTGTTGACTAACATGTAACATCCAAATAAAAATTTAGAGTTGATAAAATAATAATATTTGTATGAAAGAGTCCTATAGATCTTCTCAGTTCTGCATTACTTTTCAATAGCTTTCAAATCAACCACTCATGGACAGAAGGTGGACGAGGATGGCATAGCTTATCCATCAATTGTATCAGTCTAAGAAAAAAGCTCATCAAATGATTGAAACGCAAGAAAAGAGCTAGCTGAAGGGCAAATTGATGGGTCCATACTAATATTTCTCAGTTCATATCAATTATAACCAACACCAGGCTTCATTTTTCTTTTTTCCCAGCCAAGCATGTTTTGTGATGGAAGTTCAAAAAATGTCTTAAGTACTAATCAGATGAGTTAGCCCTCCAATCAACAGGCCGCCATGCCCTTTCTTTTGTTGTCATTTAAAAACATAGGAAATTTGGGTAGTTGAGATTACCTTGAAAAAATTATGAACAATTTAGCCAATCACGTTCTGCAGCAGTTGATGCAAATGAGATAATGGTTGATGCAAAAAGAGATGATTCCTCTTGCCCAGATTACTCTTATAAACTCATTACTATTCCGAGTGAGGTGCATGATCACAAGCATGATCAGTTTGCTACAGAAACACAAATGCTGATACAAGAACAAATATAAAAGCTTAAATGAATTAGATTTTTCACTTGAGGTTGTGTAATATTTCAATTTTTTTTTTCTGTTCTTTGGTGGGTTGGTTTTGTGTCCTGTGCAAGAGGAGGAGGAGACAAATCTTTAATATATATTTTTCTCTCAGCAAACAAGAGGGCATGATCAAATGTCAAAATCTATAACAGAAAAGCAATATCCAAAGAACGAAAAGCAGTCCAACCAAGAAGAACCATCAATGGGTGAATATTGAATGCATAAAGATTTATCAAGTTTCAAGAAGAAGAACCATCAATGAAGAACCAAACCAATCAATCTATTGCTTAACCAAACCAGAAATAAATAGTCAGAATTTGAGATTGGGGCCTAAAAACCGAACCTTGTTATTGGCAAGACCATAGAAACTCCATGATAGGATAGCTTCATCATTTCCTTCCACTCAAGACATACACCAAGTCAGCAAATTTTGTATTTTTTTCTTCTGCGCCATGTGGTCAATGCGGAGAGAGAAGAGAACAAGGCGGAGTTGGCAGAGGGAGGAATTGTCGTTGTTGTCGTTGGTGTGGTGAGGTGAACATGTGGTTTGGGAGAGAGCCAAGAGAGAAGAGAATAAGGCGGAAACAGGGAGAGGAATGAAATTAGATGAATTAAGAGTCTCATGATCACTTCTTCTATGGACCTGACTTGTGATTCACTGCGTCGGCTTCCCAGTCTCAAGCTCAAGCTCAAATTTGCAGCTAAATTGTTTCAATTTCGGGTTTCAGACTTTCAGTCAATTGCAGTGTTCGAAAAATCGGCCTAGGCGGGCGACTAGGCGGCTAGGCGGCTAGGCGGGCGCTAGGCGGCTGGGTGGGCCACCTAGGCGGGTTGGGTCTTTTTTCGGTGCCGAATCCGGAGGACGAAGCAGCCGAAACCGAAGAAAACAAATCGACGCTTGGGTTGATAGAGAAGTGAAATGGCTGTCACTGCGATCCGTCCTCAGCGAGTGCAAGCTTCGTGTTTGTTTTGAATATATTTAAAGAGTATAGCCGCGCGGCTATACATTTAAAATATTCGAATATATTAATATTTAAAGAGTATAGCCGCGCGGCTATGCATTTAAAATATTCGAATGTATTTAGAAAGTATAGCCGCATGGCCATACTCTTTAAATATACAATTTTGTCAAATCATTTTAGGGTTTAGGGCTAAAATACCACTTTAGCCAATTGGGCTAGAGTTATTTCTTCAATTATTTTACTTATACAAGCGATATTGGGGAATAAAAATTTAAATTCTTTCCGATACCTCCAATTTTAATGATTTCCAGCTATTAGCCCATTGGGTGAGTTCTTCCAATATATACCCTTACCACTACTATATCCTAATCATATACCCACCTACTTTTAAATCTTTATTGAAAACCCAAATTTAAAATAAGTTGCTACGTGAGATAGATTTGTCCTAGTATTATTAACTAAATTACATTATATGCCACCTAGCTTCATATTTTATTTATAATTTCTTTTCAAACATATCATTAACTACTTTAATTATAATTAATACTCCCTATTAATAGCATATGAATCACCCCATTTATTTTGGTTGGCATTTCCCTCAACACATCACCAAGCCCTAAAATTTCAAACAAACAAAAAATCCCTAAATTACATATCCAATAAATAATATTATACCTATAAAAACTATAAATATGTATATAATATAGGTACTTTATTTACAACGAAAAAAAAAGGATCTGTCACTTTGTAATTGAAATTTATGAAAATGTTTTATGAATTAAAAATAGGTATATTATTTACAAATATATTTTTTTGGTCAGAAAATAAGTACGCTGTGTAATTGAAATTTCTGCATATTTTTCATAAATTAAAAATAGGTACATTCTTTATTTAAAAAAATAGGTGTGTTCTTTATAGGTATGAAAATTAGGTATATTATTCATTAAAAAAGGGTGGAAAAAATAGGTACAAATAATAGGTACGTTGTTTTATGCTAAAACTTGATAGGTATATTAAATATTTCTTCAAACATTCAATAGGCCCCAAACCATGACTTTTTAAGATGCTGAATATATATATATATATATTTTTTTTAAAGAAAAACTTACCCTAAAAATTCCTAAATTTAAGCCAATTTAAAACACCATTTTCCTATCTAAAAAAACACTATGACATTGAATTGCAACAAATATGTTCAAAGTATATTCAGCATAATCAATGGAGAAAACAACAATTGCAAATACGTAGGGGTATTTTGGGAATCTAAAAATTACAATAAATTAGATTTTGAGCTTGATAAGGTAACTTGATGAGGTGGATCCTAGTCATGGGTGTTTACTTATAAAAAATGGGTTTTATTAATAGGAACAAAAAGTGATGAATTGCAGTTAAGAAAAATTCAATTTAGAGGAGGTAAGCCAAATTTACTATAAATAAAACTAGACAAAACTAGACAAAACAACAACTATATAACAAAAGCTGATCATCCTAAGAACAACAAACACCACACACACACACACAGCAAATATCAAATTCCAAAAGACTAAATAAGCAAACATACATGGCAAACAATGACCCAATTAAAAAGCTGTCCAAGTGTGGCACCAGCACCAATAAAACCAAATAATCTTGAACCTGACTGAATACAGAATAGGTTAAATGCGTGACAAAAAAAATTTTAATTCGTGTGACAGGATACATATCTCATTGTCCATAACATCGATTACTCGAGCCCAAGTTGAAGAAATTGTTATTAGATTATACAAATTTTGATAAATACATTTTTTTTTTCAATCATCATAAAAAGTTTCTAATACTTAAAAAAAAGAAAGTGATTTCGATCTATTCATACCCAGAGGAGCAATCCAATCCTGACATAGACACTGAACCAACCAAGGTTCTCCCACCCTTTGGAATATGGTTTAGGTCTTGAATCTTGATTAACATCAACACTTTGGCCATTTACTCAAGTGGAGGACATATTGACCAACACCCTATTTTATCAGGAACTTAACAACAAAGATATACATAGTGTCACCTTTCTCGAAATCCTCCGTTTGCCTCACTGTGTTCCAATCTTTAAAACATGCCCACCTTCTGCACTCCTACTAAGAGTCATATCAAACACATTAAGCGAGGGTCCAATCATCCGTACGGTAAGCGACTGCCTTTTCTTAAGGTTGATTGGCACGCCAGACAAAGACTCGGGTAGCACTAGCACCAAACAATTGCCAAAATCGTGCTCACAAAACGTCAAATCGTGAACGAGCGTCGGTTTCACATTGGAACCTACTAACTCTACTATTCTCATCTTCAGATCCTCAGGCAATGCAAAGTCCACCATCTTTGAAGATTTGAGGTTGACCTAGCACACCTTAATTGTGCGTAAGAGAACTGTTGTGGTAAAGTGTTTGCACTATGCTCCTATATATATAGGATGACTTTAGAAAACTAGTTTCCCGATACTTTCAATATTTAATTAGTTTCGTAAACTGAAACTAGAAAGGTTGACTAGCGTACTTATTCGATTGCATGCATGAATCGAACTTTTGAACTAGAAAAACTAACAAGGCATGCAGCAATGAATTGTGGAGAAGTTCACAAACTATGTCGGTTGAACATGTGGCTGGAAATAAAGAGCCAAGTCATGGACTTGGTGATGTCGGCAAAGCATGCCTATAAATAGGCATGCAATGCAATAAAGCATGGTGGAGTGAATCAATCAACTCCCAATCTATGTGGGAGTACAACTCCCAAACTATTAGGGAGCCACTAGCTATCCAAATAAAGCTATGTTGAGGAGCCAATAAGCTCACCAATCTAAGTGAAGGGCCAAATAGCCCAAAACTATTCTAAATCAAGTGTGGTGGCCAATAAGCCAATAAACTAAGAAGGTCAATTAGCCTACACCAAGCTATGTATTATTCTCCTCCAAATATAATAAAATCACTTTATTTCAACTATTGTCTATTGTCCTAAACCCCTTCACCACATAAACCAACAATGATCTTAGAGTAACACACATCACACCTACTAAGAAACTCGATTTCAACATTTATGAATGTGTGAGATATGGATTTCTTTACCTGAATGTACTAAGAAACTCGATTTCTGGTACTTCATAATATAAGAATAAATCCATTATGCAGGGGATATATGCGCAGCGCTGCATGGGTATAGATAGAGCCATACATGAGTTTTGCAGTTCTTCAGCTAAATAAATTTCTACAGAATTTTAACCCAATTAAAAAGTTTGTTAGCATTAGCCACTGAATATTTGACTAAACGTATTAACGTGAAAATTATCAGAATTGGGCAATGTGACATGAGAGATTGACTTTCATTATTACCTGCAGTTTGGCTTCCTGCAAAATTGAGACGACTCTAATAGGAAATTTGAGTTCCTCTTTATTTTGATTCACATAAAAGAGTAAGTGAACAAAATGAATTTGTGTATCTTCTTTGCTTTAGAACATATAAGATCTTAAAGAGATTTCTGTGCTTGAGACAACACCGCTTTCCAGGTTGGTGTAACTTTTTTCATGTGTTTTCTTTTGATCATACAATGATTAATTTGAACACCAAACTATTGTTAGGTGACCTGTAAATTTAAAGTTGAATGATTCACCAGTTTAATTTAGACTTGGTGGTTGCTGCAAGCTTTTTTTTTGTTTTTATGTTTTTATTTTGCTGCAAGCTCTTTGCGCCCTGGTAATGAATTCCAGTTTGCTGCAAGCTTCTGCAGTACGTTTTAGAACTACTTGGAATCTTTAAAAAACAATAATGTGTGTGTAACCAGAATCGTGAGGATTCATATCAGTTTTCTTCTCAAAAGACACCTCCCCTTAATATGTTTGAACAAAACTTCATGCAAGATAGAGATCAATTTTTATTTTATTTTATTTATTTTTTATGGTGATCGAGGTGTATGCATGTGCTTTCAACATTGAAAAAAAAAGTTACTGGAATGGAAGCCAAAACTTATGGTAACAGTTTATAGAAATTTATTAGAAAATTAGATAACAGTACTAACACTTAATATTGAAGAATCAAAGAGTAACAATTAACAAAAGTTGATTATTTAACAGGAAGAAGAAAAAAAAAGGCCCAAATAAAAACCCTGGTAAGCAATAAATAAAAACCTAGCAAAAATAAATAATAATCAGCCCTAGCTAATTAATTGTAGATCTTTTACGCATGCACAACAAACCACAGAATGTCGTCAGGGCATTTGAAGGACCATAGATACACAGTGTCACCTTCCTCGAAATCCTCCGTTTGCATCACTGTGCTCCAATCTTTTAAAACATGCCCACCATCTGCACTCCTACTAAGAGTCATATCAAACACATTAAGCGAGGGTCCGATCATCCGTACGGTAAGCGACTGCCTTTTCTTAAGGTTGATTGGCACGCTAGACAAAGACTCGGGCAGCACTAGCACCAAACGATTGCCAAAATCGTGCTCACAAAACGTCAAATCGCGAACGAGTGTCGGTTTCACATTGGAACCTACTAACTCTACTATTCTCATCTTCAGATCCTCAGGCAATGCAAAGTCCACCATCTTTGAAGATTTGAGGTTGAGCTAGCACACCTTAATTGTACGTAAGAGAACTGTTGTGGTAAAGGGTTTGCACCATGCTCCTATATATAGGACTTTAGAAAACTAGTTTCCCAATACTTTCAATATTTAATTAGTTTCGTAATTTGAAACTAGAAAGGTTGACTAGCGTACTTACTCAATTGCATGCATGAGATATGGAATAGGAGATAACTTCAAATATATATCTGCTTACTTATTTTCAATTTCAAAGACATATATCCTTACCTGATTTTGTATGCATGGTAGGTCATCTTGCGAATCAAAGAAGAAAAAAAAGAAAAAGAAGGAAGTTTCAATGTGTATTTCCGTATTTATTTTGTAACTTGATAAATACATTACGTATATATTTTTGTTTATTTTGGTGAAAGAGGAAACTTCCTATAACATCTTTCTTAAGATAAAAGACCCATAAGTTTAAAATATTTGTGAATTAATACAAAAACTGTCCTGATTATTATTTGATCAATCCCTTTCTCGATGCACAAAGAAGTTCATATTACTACTGCATCCGTCCAAAGACAGGCTTTGGGGCTTATAATCGTGTTTACCACCAAACAAAGTCATTTGGGTTTGAGTGTTAAACATATTGGGTTGAATACTACTAACAGCGTTCTGGATACAAGCACCTCCAAAAGCACAAATAGAGGTCAAGTTCGAGAAGGGTACCTACTAAACAAAATTAAGCCACCACAAATAATTCAATAAGCCTAATGGCTCAAGTAATCCAATGGTCGCTGAATTTAATCCTTAACTCCTTGTATGTCATACCGTTATTAGTCTGTGAATTAAGCACATGGATATTTATGACAGAGTTTTAATTGAGTGATCCCTTTAAGCTTATTTAAGGGACAGTATTATGGGGCATGCTTTGCATTGTATTTCAATAATCTGATCATCTAATTTTTAAGTTTTAATTCATAGAATTATCTCTTTAAAAAATCACCGAAATCAAAAATTTATGACCACTTGATTATAGGTAGTCATTTTAATATTTCTTGAAAAAACCGTGTTCATCTACTTGTTTTGTCACAACTACATGTCTTAATAGTTCTCAAGGATGAATGTTTAAACAAAGACTTGAAAGATGAACGGTTTGGGCCATTGAAATACAATGTGAAATGGGTGTGAGAAAGGTGAAAAATGTCCAATGTTGAAAAACTAACAAACCTTGAAAGTGCTTATAAGGAGAGTCAGACTACTCCCCGCATTGCAAATTGATTTTGGGGTGGAACCCCAAACTTACTTCATGGAATCAGAGCCGGTTTGCTCGTATGTGAAGTCCAACGGCTACTTGTGCTCCACGTCATCCAATATGTGTTGTCCACATGTTAGGCTTGAAAAATCTTCATACATGCGGGGGCATGTGAGAATGTGAAGGTGAAAAAATCCCCACATTGAAAAACTTAGGGTTGGGCATGGGTTAGGTTGGATCAGTTTTGGTCCCAACCCGATACATAGTGGTTTATGATTTCTTGGACTCAAGACCCACTCATTATTAGGCAAACCCAACCCAACCCAACTTTTTTTGTGATCAGGTTGGGCAGTTTGATAAGGTTAACTCAAAATTAAGCCCACTTTTAAATTTTAGTTCCAATCCATAACCCAACCCGTACATAACGATTTAATTTTTAAAATCCAAGACCTGCTCATTATTAGGCCAATCCAACCCTCTAAGGACCGGGTTGAGCGGTTCGATCAGATTGACCTGAAATTGTACACACCTCCCTTAGAAAACTGACAAACCTTGAAAGAACTTATTCACGTTTTCTATATTTATGGTGATCGAGGTGTACGTATGTATGTTTTGTCATTGAAAAAAAAAAAGAAATTGTTTTTCTTTTACTATTGTTTGGGTTTAAAAAGTTGAAGCTTAAATAATAAAATTATTATTTTATTTATAAAAAAGATATTTTAAAAATTTATTATTAGAAAGAAAAAAAAAAGGTTAAATTTTAAGATATATATAATAATAATATTATTATGCAATATTTTTTCTCCAAAAACAACTATAATATAATAAATTGAATAGAAATGGGTTGGCCCACTAGGTCTCGGTCAGCATGGGCTATGATGGTGAGCTCGCAATGACCGAATTACCTTGGTTCGACTCGCTCAAAAATATAAACGTGTCGAGCCCAACTTTAATTATGCTCTTTTTGTTCCGGGCCTTAACTTAATAAGCTAATGAGTCAGATCAGGCTCGGCCCACAAGGTACGCAAACTGGGTGACCGCACATGGCCCCTGAAAAATGGGGCCTACTACACACCTCTAGGCCTTGATGTGTTGAAACTAATGCTCTTTGGGTTTTATTTTGAACTTTTTGGGCCTTTTTCTTTATTTTTCATATAATGGGCCTTTAAAAAAAACTTAAATCAACCTACTTACCACCTAAGTTTGAAACTTTTTCTTATAATTTTGTTCGAAATGAGGTAAGTGTTAAACCAAAAAGGTCTCATTTTCATTTTTGCCCAGGGCCTCCAAAATCAATGAACCGACCCTCAATCAGATTCCTACTTGTGAGCTGCATCACATTATCCCTATTTAGTTCATTAGTCTTTATTACCTCACTATTTGAATTTCATGTAACTTATGCATTAAATATTTGCAATTCTTGTAATTTATAAGTAAGGTTAATTACATTTTTGGTCACTGGATTTTGGCTCAAAATCAAATTTGTTCACTGTGATTTCAATTTTTTTGATTTCATCACTGTATTTGTAGTAGTTAACAAATTCAGTCTAATGCCTCATTCCGTTAATTTTTCTTTAAAAAATATTTAATATTAAGATAAAAACAATTAACTCCAATATAAATAATTGAAAATAAATAAAAACAAAAAATCAAATGAAAATCAAACAACCCAGCAACCATCTCACAACCCGACAACAACACGCATCTTACCCACTCGATAGCAACCACCCACCCGCTCCTCTTTGCCAGTAGGGCCGATTACCACCCATGATCAAACGAATCCAGTTCTACCAACTCAAACATATATAATTTTTAGGAAAAAAAAAACATATATAATTTTTGTTAATAAATAAATATTGGAATGTTCTTATTGGGGCAAAATAGGGTGCGTGTTTCCATTTTGAGTCCCTATTGTCCCCATTACGTTAGAGAACACAAGACACGTGCAAGACCCATGTTCCCAACATCTTTCTTAACAACGAAAAAAAAAAAATTATTCTTACCCAAAAATAAAAAACACATAATATTCTCTATTATTAAAGTTGCCAAAATATCTTTGTAGGTATTAAAAAGAAAAAGGAAAAAGAATCAACAACGTGGAGGAAGTGCAGCAACTCTTCCGTCCCATTCTTCCACCCCAAAACAAATTGGTAATGGGGGGAGTAGCCCAACTCCTTATAAACCCAGACTAGATCACGAACTTTTCAATGTGAGACAAACACTCTCACCACCTTCCCTCAACCTTTCAATTCAACAATTACTCAAAAGTAAGTCATCTAGCCTAAGGGTTGGTGAATCCAATTTTTATTAGGAATAAGATTGGGGAGATTTATATCTAAAAGAAAGAGAAAACGAAGTAGGTAATGCTCTCTCTCGGTCTCTCTTCCTTGTATTGAATAGTCATTTTCAGTTTGTGTTACATAGAGAATTCTTGGAACAATATAATATAACAGAGAACATACTCTAGGCATGATTTTTGGAGACACAGCAGATATATGAAGCGGAGGCTTGAAGTTGTCAATTGGCTGTGAGCTTATGAATTTTTCATGCACAATTCACTCTTCTCCTTAGTCCGTACAATAAATCGTATATATTTTCTACGTGAGGTGTATGTATATGCGTCTAGCTTTTGATATTTTAAGTCTATTATTGGACTTCAAAATTCATTGATCATTGGATTTGTTAAATTACTTTTCATGTCAGAATATTATTAAGGAAATTAGTTAATATAGCGAATATTTTCTTCTTTTTTTTTTTTTAATTTTTCGGGTGGCTTGAATGCTACAGAGAGATGTTTCTTTATTAGAGAAAAGAAGACAATAAGATACCTTCCCTTAATATGTTTCAACAAAATTTCAACATTGAAAAAAAAGGTTACTGGAATGGTAGCTAAAACTAATTGTAACAGTTTATAGAAATTTAGTAGAAAATTAGATAACAATACTAACACTTAATATTGAAGAACCAAAGAATAACAATTAATAAAGGATGATTGATAACTCATCCCTACCAAGCTCCCTTGATTATTTAATAGGAAGAAGGAAAAACAAAAAAAGCAACCACATAACTCTGGTAAGCAATATATAAAACCCTAATAATAATAAATAACAATCAGCCCTACCTAATTAATTGTAGATCTTTTATGCATGCATAACAAACCAAAGAATGTCGTCAGGGTCTTTGAAGGACCATAGATACACAGTATCTCCTTCCTCGAAATCCTCCGTTTGCATCATTGATTTCCAATCTTTTAAAACATGTCCACCATCAGCACTCCTACTAAGAGTCATATCAAACACATTAAGTGAGGGTCCAATCATCCGCACGGTAAGCGACTGCCTTTTCTTAAGGTTGATTGACACTCCAGACAAAGACTCAGGTAGCACTAGCACCAAATGATTGCCATAATCGTGCTTACAAAATGTCAAATCCCGAACGAGGGTCGGTTTCACATTGGAACCTACTAACTCTACTATTCTCATCTTCAGATCCTCAGGCAATGCAAAGTCCACCATCTTTGAAGATTTGAGGTTGAGCTAGCACAACACACCTTAATTGTATGCGAGAGAACTGCTGTGGTAAAGGGTTTGCACTATGCTCCTATATATATAGGACTTTAGAAAACTAGTTTCCCAATACTTTCAATAGTTAATTAGTTTCGTAATTTAAAACTAGAAAGGTTGACTAGTATACTTACTCGATTGCATGCATGAGATATGGAATAGGAGATCAATTTCAAATATCTGCTTACTTGTTTTCAGTTTCGGAAAAAAGGAAAAGAAGGAAGTTTCAATATGTATTTTCGCATTTATTGTCTAACTTGATAAATACATTACGTATATATTTTTGTGAAAGAGGAAACTTCCTATAACATCTTTCTTAACAAAGAAAAAAGACCCATAAGTTTAAATATTTTTGAATTAATACAAAAAATTTCCTTATTATTATTTGATCCAGCCAAACAAGATCAATCCCCTTCCAAAGAAGGAGGGGCTGGGGAACGTGCTGCTGTGTTGGTCAAAGGAGAGGGGCTGGGTTTTTTTTTTATAATTATTTTTAATTTGTGATTTTCTTTTTCTTTTAACTCTTTTACAAAGAGTGGGTCCCAATTGCCACATCAGCATTTAACTTCTCACCAGAGTCAATCTAACGGACAGTGTAAATTGGTCATATTTTGAAACGTTGTGTATCAATTGATGAAATTGAAACCTCTTGCCCATTTCTATATGACACCTAAACCACGATGGTATAAAATATCGTTAGTCCATTAAAGTATATATATAGACAGTTTGGATCGTTTAAAAAAAAAATTGTTATATAACTTTAGGGATCTCTATATATATATATATATATAGCTTTAGTTGAGGGATCTCTTAAATTTAGAGTTGATAAAATAATAATATTTTTATGAAAAGAGTCCTATAGATCTTCCCCTGGTGAATATGAATAATATCCAGTAAATAAATAATATCAACTATATACAAATCAAGTAAAAACATATAGGTAGTTCACCAAAACAAGTTAAACATATGCTACTTTACTTCCCTGGTGAATATGAATAATATCCAGTAAATTTCTTCTTCTTCATTTTTTCATACATTTGAAGGAAACTTCAACGAATAGACGAAAACTTATAGAACTACAAGAAATTGGAACAGAAGCCACTGATTTCCTGGCCACGGCGCATCCATGTAGAAACTTTGATACCAAAACAATTGTTGTTGACTAACATGCAACACCCAAATAAAAATTTAGAGTTGATAAATTATAATATTTGTATGAAAAGAGTCCTATAGATCTTCTCAGTTCTGCATTACTTTTCAATAGCTTTCAAATCAACCACTCATGGACAGAAGGTGGACGAGGATGGCATAGCTTATCCATCAATTGTATCAGTCTAAGAAAAAAGCTCATCAAATGATTGAAACGCAAGAAAAGAGCTAGCTGAAGGGCAAATTGATGGGTCCATACTAATATTTCTCAATTCATATCAATTATAACCAACACCAGGCTTCATTTTTCTTTTTTCCCAGCCAAGCATGTTTTGTGATGGAAGTTCGAAA
Source organism: Prunus yedoensis (assembly GCA_005406145.1). Taxonomy (NCBI): domain Eukaryota; kingdom Viridiplantae; phylum Streptophyta; class Magnoliopsida; order Rosales; family Rosaceae; genus Prunus; species Prunus yedoensis. The sequence goes on along the minus strand of BJCG01001693.1, from coordinate 5,073 downwards.
AATGTCTTAAGTACTAATCAGATGAGTTAACCCTCCAATCAACAGGCCGCCATGCCCTTTCTTTTGTTGTCATTTAAAAACATAGGAAATTTGGGTAGTTGAGATTACCTTGAAAAAATTATGAACAATTTAGCCAATCACGTTCTGCAGCAGTTGATGCAAATGAGATAATGGTTGATGCAAAAAGAGATGATTCCTCTTGCCCAGATTACTCTTATTAACTCATTGCTATTCCGAGTGAGGTGCATGATCACAAGCATGATCAGTTTGCTACAGAAACACAGATGCTGATACAAGAACAAATATAAAAGCTTAAATGAATTAGATTTTTCACTTGAGGTGGTGTAATATTTCAATTTTTTTTTTCTGTTCTTTGGTGGGTTGGTTTTGTGTTCCTGTGCAAGAGGAGGAGGAGACAAATCTTTTTCTCTCAGCAAACAAGAGGGCATGATCAAATGTCAAAATCTATAACAGAAAAGCAATATCCAAAGAATGAAAAGCAGTCCAACCAAGAAGAACCATCAATGGGTGAATATTGAATGTATAAAGATTTATCAAGTTTCAAGAAGAAGAACCATCAATGAAGACCAAACCAATCAATCTATTGCTTAACCAAACCAGAAATAAATAGTCAGAATTTGAGATTGGGGCCTAAAAAACCGAACCTTGTTATTGGCAAGACAATAGAAACTCCATGATAGGATAGCTTCATCATTTGCTTCCACTCAAGACAGACACCAAGTCAGCAAATTTTGTATTTTTTTCTTCTGCGCCATGTGGTCAATGCGGAGAGAGAAGAGAACAAGGCGGAGTTGGCAGAGGGAGGAATTGTCGTTGTTGTCATTGGTGTGGTGAGGTGAACATGTGGTTTGGGAGAGAGCCAAGAGAGAAGAGAATAAGGCGGAAACAGGGAGAGGAATGAAATTAGATGAATTAAGAGTCTCATGATCACTTCTTCTATGGACCTGACTTGTGATTCACTGCTTCGGCTTCCCAGTCTCAAGCTCAAGCTCAAATTTGCAGCTAAATTGTTTCAATTTCGGGTTTCAGACTTTCAGTCAATTGCAGTGTTCGAAAAATCGGCCTAGGCGGGCGGCTAGGCGGCTAGGCGGGCGCTAGGCGGCTGGTGGGCCTCCTAGGCGGGTTGGGTCTTTTTTCGGTGCCGAATCCGGAGGACGAAGCAGCCGAAACCGAAGAAAAACAAATCGACGCTTGGGTAGTGAAATGGCTGTCACTGCGATCCGTCCTCTGCGAGTGCAAAGCTTCCGAAGCTTCGTGTTTGTTTTGAATATATTTAAAGAGTGTAGCCGAGCGGCTATGCATTTAAAATATTCGAATGTATTTAGAAATTATAACCGGATGGCTATACTCTTTAAATATACAATTTTATCAAATCATTTTAGAGTTTAGGGCTAAAATACCACTTTAGCCAATTGGGCTAGAGTTATTTCTTCAATTATTTTACTTATACAAGCGATATTGGGGAATAAAAATTTAAATTCTTTATGATACCTCCCATTTAATGATTTCCAAGGCAAAAAATAAAAATGAATTTTATTTATCTATCTATATATATAAAGCAAAAGGTAGAGAATGGGTGAAACATTCAAATACCATAAATGCCCTCGGTGTTAATGCAAACATTAAGAATTGAAATTATTAATTAAATGAGGATAATATGGTAAATTCACACTTTTTCATATTAAAAAAAATTAAAATTAAAAGAAAATTCAATAATGTATCGCATTTCTATAGAACACAACTACCCATTATCTTTTTTAATTCTAAAATTAATTTTTTAATTTTTTAAAAAAGCCTCTCGCAGGCGCGGAAGCACTTGCAGAGAGGCTAAGTAACAAATAATACGGGTTAAACACATAAATACAATAACAAAAAATAAGGATCCGCCAACATTTTGTGGATCAAAGAATGTTGAATTCATAGCATAAAATTGCTTGTACATTAATTTACTTTCTAAAATGTATCCATCGTAATTATGAACTAAAACCCAAGTACAACCTAAGAGAATAGATATTATTTGACAGATAATTACAATTTTACAGAAAATGACGTTGCCCGACGAACCAATGCGATAGAAAATCCTCCACAATTTATTTCTTCACAACGAATAAGTAAACAAGTTAAGTAACTAAAGAAAAGGGGGGAAAAAAAAATAAACGAAAAAAACTCCTTTATAATTCCTTCCAGGCTCTAGCTAGCTCTGTATCCAAAAACTTGGTGACCAGACGAGACTGTTGTAAACAGAAACTAAAAGATGACAACTGATCATAAATTAGAAAGGCGCCATCTATGCTTTTAATTACGATTTGGACTTCCGCTTGAGGAACTGGATTCTGCCAATTAAGATAAAAGCAATAGAGTCAATGTATAAAATAAGTAGGGAAGGAAGGAATGCGAGCACAAAAATTAATAAAACTAGGATAGGATTGCATGGGAAGGGAATTTAAAATTGAATAAAATTCTAAGCAAGCTAACTCACGTCCGGAACAGGAACGGGAATGGGAACGGGAACAGGAACGTCCATGAGCCATGCATACGGGAGGAGGGTTTAGGGAATTTGAAAAAACAATGGTGACCAGACGAGGACTGTTGTATACAGAAACTAAACGAAGATAAGAAACTAATGTGAATTAAATTAGAATGGAGCCATCTATGCTTTACTTACCTTTTGAACTTCTGCCAGAGGAAGTTGATTCTGCCAATCAAGGGAAAAGCAACATAGCCAATGTAAAAAATAAGCAGGGGAGAAGGGAATGCGACAGGTTGCGACGAAATTTCACCAAATTAATAAAACTAGGATAGGAATAGGATAGCATGAGGAGGGAATTTTAAATTGAATAGAGGGTTAGGGTTTTGGGGAGACATTTAGTTAAGGATAAGAAAAAAAGGCTAAGGATTTATGTTTAGGGTTAGGGAAGGTATAAATCGTTTTTATCAGCAGGAATTCGGAACAGAGACATACAGAGAGAAGGGACAGGACGAAGATGAAGATGGAGTTGAGAAGAAGGTGACGAAATTAAACAAACTGAAAAAAACCCAAAAATCATTGTTTACTAGAACAATTAATAAAAAGAAAGAATGATCCCCATCTAATTACTAGTGCTATAGATAATTAGATTGGAGAAAGTACAATGCAGGCACATTACACAGATAAGCATAATAAACAAAACAAAATTCTGAGTTTACTCACTTCCGGAACGTGAATGGAAACCAGAACGTCTACGACCATGCATACAATTTGATAGTCGTGGACAGGATTTGATCGCCGCTAGCTCATTTATGTTAAAATTGGCTTGTTAATTTACTCATGTGTTTGCTAAAAAGCACTTGCGTTTCGTATTACATCGTATACGAAAGACTGACTGGCAAGCTGCCCTTGCTGTAATGTCTAACAAAAGAGTAAACACAACTTCTTGTAATGGTACTCCTTCAAAGCTCATCAATGATTCATCTTTACAGTATATAAACAGCTAAACATGTGATGAGCAAACATTTAGAAGCTTGTGACTTAGCTTTGTATTTTTCATCCTGTGAGACAACAGTTGTTGACGCCAAAAAGTGGTTCTTTGACTTTGAGGGTCAACTTAGTAATTTTAAGCATTCGGTAATTCAAGGGCCTTCGGTAGGGAGCGTTATCTGCAAAATAAGAGAACGCTCGGTAAGACCTAAGGCACCGGTGTGGTACCGGCCGTAGGCTCTCCGATGCTTAAGTAAGTTCGGGATTTATAAAGTTCAACTGACAGATTAATAGGCTTGCATGCCGTACCTTCTGATCCCCTCTACTTTGGGGTAGTTGGCCTCTTTTATAGGCCTTGGGAGGCGTGCACTTGATGTAGAATTTCGATGTGGGACTGTGGACGTCGATTGTGAGCGCGCCACGTGTCCTGGGAGGGGGCGTTGCCCTAATGGAGGGATCGGTATCCAGACCGCCGAAGACAATCTTGACCAAGGTCTGGGTGCCGAAGGTGACTTTGACCAGGTTCGATCCTGTCCACGTGTCTCTCTCTACTTGGCCGTTCATTATGGTGTAAACAGGAGTGCCCCAAGTTCTCGGGCGAGATCTCTCGGTTGGGGACTTGCTTGTTCTTTGGTGAACGCCAAGATTGCCCTACCGTTCAGTAGCTTGTGAAAGGGGGCGCGCTGGGGCCTTGTCTCAGTGCCGATTCACCCAAGAGCCTGCCGAGGAGCTCAGGAGCTTTAGGGTCGATACTGCGAGGGTTACCGTTCGGTGTCTTGGGGGGCGTTGACTGGGTTCGAGAGATAATTGCCGTCTGTTCATTTGACTTGGCGAGTTTTGATTCTTTATCTGGCATCCTTCGCCATTAGAGAGGCAGTGATGGGAAAGAGCGACCGCTCGTCTCTGTACCCGCCCCGGGCTGTGCTGTCAGAGGTTTCCACCACGCGCAGACAAGTGGTGCGTCTAATCACGTGGAGCGGCGCCATTAATGCGCCGTTTGGTTTCTCGAGGTGTGCCGTTGCGATCTTTGCCTTATAAATAGAAGTGGTGTCTGGGGTGAGATTCACTTTGCATTTGTGAGTAAGGCGAGAGCTCTGTCCAGGCGATTTCCAGCAAGAGCAAACGGTAACAGAGGTGATTTTCGGCGAGAGCAAGCGGCAACACAGGCGATTTTCGGCAAAGGCATTCGGAAGGCGAAGCGATTTTCGTCCTTATACCCCAGTTTATAAGGTACCGTTCGGTAATTCTTTATTTCCATTCCTTTCGTTATGCGTACGTCCTTCCTTGGTTTGAACTAGACTAGAACTTTATGCAAGTGGGGTGTGGTTCGGTAGTCTAGTTGCCATAGGTAGAGACAGGCATCAGTAGGATAGCTCTCTGCATGGCCCTTAGTTTCCTTCCGTTGTTTTTTGTAGATGTCTGATAGCGAGTCAGGATTCGAGAGCGAGCCCAACGCGTTTGAGAATGAGTCCCCAGATAGGGAAAGGGCTTCCGATGGTGAGGAGTCGGGCCAGGATACCGATAGTGATAGCGGTTCGGAAGTGGAAGTGGTTGGTGAGAGATTTAGGACTGCACCCACCCATGGGATCGGTAAG
>BJCG01001692.1:0-40416 GCA_005406145.1 Prunus yedoensis | reverse complement strand
TGAAAGTGAAACGAAATCCACAAGTGGCTATGTCTTTGTGTGTGGAGGGGCAGCAGTAGCTTGGAAATCAACCAAGCAAACGTGTATGCACGGTCAACTATGGAATCAGAATTCATAGCTTGGACAAGGCGCTGAAGAAGCAGAATGGCTTTGAAATTTTATGGAAGATATACCGCTAATGCCTAAACCAATAACTACAATAGGTTTCATTGTGATAATATGGCAGCTATTGCAAGAGCCAAAAATATGATATACAATGGTACATCAAGGCATATAAGGCGAATACATAGCACAATTAGATAATTGCTCAAAGATGGAATAATCTCATTAGATTTGTGAAGTCAAAGGAGAACATAGCTGATCCTTTGACAAAAGGCCTACCTAGAGAGCAAATTAAATATGCGTCGAGGGGAATGGGTTTAATGTCAATTTCATAATGAGCTAACCTGATGGAACCCTAACCTAGTTGATTGGAGATCCCATGGTCTAGGTTCAATAGGCAAACTGGTTGGGAATGGCTCAAGGCATGAACACACTATTTACTCATTCCTATGACCAAAGTGTGTTGTCTGCAGAAGTTTTAGGGTATGTTTTGTACAAAACATTTAATGACGTTAATATTTTGATATTCAAAAGAAGTATGGTAGAATACTTTTAATTAACGTTACCTATATAGGAGTAAATGTGGGGTCGCATTTATGAGGATTATATGACTATATTCTCCTAAGCTCCTATGAAACCATGATTTGTTCAGGACCACAATGAACACAACCGCATGAACTTAAGTGTGTATAGATTTAATACATGTGGGGCGTATTGTCTCTGTTACCTACAAAACAATGAATAGTTTAAGGTGGTGAATCCACTGATTTAAGTCATTAAGTAGATCCGATACGTCTTACACTAGGGAAAGTTCAAGTTCCTTAAAGACACTATCTTGATGTGTATGTTATCTAATCTTTTCTTCTCCAGTTTTTGAGTCTGACCTTGCATTATCTAAAACAATTTGCATTTCAAATGTGGGGTATGTTGGAAGTTTGAAAGCAAATTGTCCCACATTGGAGAAACCAAAAGGTCCCTAACCACTAATTAAATAAGGATTGGTGGGCTGATGGGCTTGGAGGATGGCTGCTGATTAATAATAATATTTAATAATCAAGAGCCCCAAGGCCCAAGGCCCAAGTCTTAATTATTTAAATATTATTATTAATCAAGTAAGCCATCCATCCAAGCCCAGCAGCCCACCAATCCTTATTTAATTGGTGTAAGGTTTCATACTTATAAAGCATGTGAAACCTTTTGGTTCTCCAATGTGGGACAATTTGCTTTCAAACTTCCAACACCAACCATCACCACCCCCACCCACTGTCGAAACTGAGAAGAGTGAGAGTTCCTGGACGGTCTTGGTACATTGAAGAAAATTCAAAACCCAAATTCCCAAAATTTATGTCTCGGTCTGAATTGCCTTGACTCAGAGTTAGAGCTGACTGTGAGTGATTAGAAGAGCTTCACTATTGAGCTCTTACAACAAACGAACATTCGCAGTTGGTTCTTCTCGATTTGGCAGATTGTTGATTTGTGCCACTTGACAGCATGATTTGAAGGCCATAATTGTCAATGGAGGAAGAGAGAAGAGGAAGTGTGTTGTAGAAACCCACTGTCTAAGAGAGACACGGGAAGAGAGAAGGAGGAAGGTGTTGGCAACCATGGGGCTCGGCCTGGGATTCAGAGAATTTGGGGTGGGGGGTGTTGACGAGAGACAGCGCGAGAGATGGATTATTATTATTATTTAATTTTAAGTTTTTTTATAAAATTAATGTATTTATTTAATAATTTTGTCTTATTTATTTATTAATAATATATGTGGACCACGTGGCACCATATGAGTGGGTCTACGTAGCATATTTATTACCACGTCAGCAGTTAACAGACTTATTAACGGGAAGATTTTTGTGTATGCGACTAAGACGGAAAAAATTTGATGTATTGAACTCTAAAGTCGGGTAAACGTAAAGTGAAAATTACCCTATTATTATTACAAGAAAGGAACTTCCAGAAGAAGCCTACATAATCTTATCCCTCATTGGACATGTACAAATGAGAGGCACTCTACTATGTTCTGTACAAGTAGCCCAAATTGAGTAAACCACATACGTCATTAACCTTTGAACCTATAATAAGCATCAACAAAACTTAATTATAGTCTTCCATTACATAAGTGCAATGCAATCTAAAGTCTTAAAGTCATTACCGGGTTCGGTGGAGCTATAGACTTAAATCCTCAACACAAAACATGTAAGAATGGAGGAGAAACTTCTGCGAAATAGGCAAGTAGCCGTGTTGTATCAACTTGCAAGAGAAGTCAAATAGCGACTTTGGCTTAACCCATCAGCATGGGCGTTGTTTTTTCCTGTAGGCAAGTTGAGCGTCAAATGAATGGTCAACTAGTTATTTGTGTAGCGCCTTGACAATTGTGCCAACCCCATTCAAATTTGTACGACTATGCATCGAGCAGAATAATTTGAGGCGGCTTTGGTAATCTGATAGTCCTTTCAATTATTATATAACTCATCACTATAAATATGAGATGCAATCTCCTTTGTCTCACACACCCAACTCGTTAATGTTCCAAAATCTTTGTTCTTAAATGGCAAGCACTCAGTGTTGTTGGTTTCTCTTTCCCTCATCTGATCAATATAATCACCTTACCTCTCCTATCAACCGCCATCTCCTCCTGCAACGGCGCTTGCAAAACCCTCAATGATTGCGCGGGCCAGCTCATTGCATTCAACGGCAAATGCAACGACGACCCTGATATTGGGTCTAACGAATGCGGGGGAGGGGGAGGCTCATCATCGCCACCTCCTACCACGAATAATTGTCAACCCTCAGGAACTCTAGTTTGCCAGGGAAAATCATACCCGAAATACACATGCTCCCCGCCCGTGACGTCATCCACTGAAGCCAGCCTCACCCTCAACGATTTCAGCGAGGGTGGGGACGGTGGTGGCCCGTCATATTGTGACGAAAAATACCATGCAAATAGTGAGAGGGTTGTGGCACTTTCTACTGGGTGGTTTGATAATAAGTCGAGGTGCGGGAAGATGATAAGAATACGGCAAGCAATGGGAAGAGTGTGTGACAGCCAAAGTGGTGGATGATGAATGCGATTCGCGTGCGGATGTGATGCAGAGCATGCAGGTCAGCCGCCGTTGTAGGAACAATATTGTTGATGGGTCTGCAGCTGTATGGGATTGCTTTGGGACTGAACCAAGATTTGGGCGTTGTTCCTGTTACTTGGTCAATGGCCTAGCTAGCTACATATTAACCTAAATTAATGAATAAATTAAGGACAATAAGTCTATACATATGATAACGTTTCCACCAAGAAACAACATTTGGATGGATCATGAATTTGTAATTTATGGATTACATTTTCTATCCTGGTTGTATTAACTTTTGGAGCTGTCATATATATATGAATTATATTTAAATTTATGGCAATAATGCTATTTGAACACATTTGATTGACTACCTTTTGCTGTGGCAACTTACTATATTAAGGTTTAACAATAAGCTATTTGTGCCACATTTATTAATTATATTGCTGACCAATTCTCTAATAGAGGTGGAAATTACTTTTGCTCACCACTTTAACCCAAGGCATATGCTCACGGCCTTTCTTAATACTTGACACCTGTACATAGACATATTTATGCAATCTCCTTTGTCTCAATCCCCCACTCATCCGTCGACAATATTGGCGAGTACTTTTGTGTTCTCTTTCCTTCAGTTTCATTCATATATTACCTCTCCATCTCCGCCGTCCATTGGGCTGGAATATATGTTTTTTTAATGGCTCTTGAATATATGCTCGCAAAGTTGGTGGACATGCCACTAGAGGAGACTTCAAGTGTCGTTGCCACTTTTGACTAAACATTTCCTTTAATTGATCATAGTCGCTTTTCATCATTAACATTCTGTAGGGGTCTTTTTCTTCCAGCAGCCAGACGAATGGGCTTGAGCTGCTGTAAAGGATGAGCTGAGGAGGTTGCCCCTGTTTCTGAGTTCGAAGACCAGGCTCCAAGAAAGTCTTGAAAGGGTTTGTGAAAACCCTTTGAAAACACCTTGGTTCCCTTCACCAATGAACCAAACAAACATGACAAATTAGCAATGGAATGGCTTGGCATGAGGAGTTTGTGGCATGGGAGCTAAGCTTTCACAAGTTTAGCAATTTGAGAGAGAAAAGCATGAGTTTCTTACAGAGGACAGAAATTAAGACTAGGGCAGAGGAAGATTAGGAAGGTTTTTTTTTTATCTCAGGAAAGAAGAAGACCATGGAGGAAGAGGATTGGGTGGCTTGAGTAAATTTCAGGTTGCTTGACAAAGCTTGGTCAAGCTCTGAAACTGGGTTTGCAGGTGAGAGAGGAAGCTTGCTCTCTGAGGAATGGGTTGGTTTTCTGGGTAGCTAAGGCCCTCTTTTATAGCCACAAAGAATCCTAATTTATCTAACCTCCTCCTCCCTTTTCGTTGCTTCTTCCCACTTGATCCTATTTGATGCAATTTTCCTATCCAAGGTGCATGGGTAAGAGCCCTTTGTGGTTCCAAGGTTTTGACGCAGCTGGACCTCCCCCATAAGGGTGAGGCGCCACCTGCTTTCCTTGTGGGTTTTCAAGATGGAGCTTGCAGAGGAAAAGAGATATGGAGGAAGTTCTTTGCCCGATGGGTATTCCTATGAATCTCCGTTGGTTTTTGCAGTGGCTTGCTATTTGACTTGGGTCTGAGACTTATGACAATGCTAGATATTTTATAAGGTACTGGGCTGGGCTTGTATGTACAGTGTTGGGGTTATCGGTGTTCTCCTTTCCAGCAGCCCGCACGCTTTCGTCCAGCTGCTGGAAGTGGCTTATCCATTTTTGGGCATTCTAACTGTCGTGGATTTTCCTAAATGCTACAGCAGCCCATGGGATGTTCTCCTAAGGCATTGGGTCATATTCTCTCCTCTCTCATGCTAACCCATGTGTTTGGGCTCAAGAAATAGGCTTGAGTTTTGGGGCTCCCAAGCAGCCCAAAACTTCCATTTCTTGGCTCATCAATGGGCCCCATGAAAGCTCGTTACCATCCATACCACAACCCACTCAAGCAAGCCCCGAGCATTTGCGTGGCTTGGGCCCACTTAAGCTTGTAGCGTGGCTATGTGTGAAATAACGATTCCTGCTTGGCATGGCATGTCGCTTGGCGTGCTTGAATTTTGTCGTCTTTGAAAAGAGACATAATGTTTGACAAAATAATTAGCATGAGCTTGTAGAGCCAATGCCTTTTATAGGCTCATTTTAATTCTTAGCGTGATAAATTGCATATTTATTTGACATGGCATGTGATCGTGGCTCGTGCAAGCGTGCATGAAGAATTTCGCATGCTCCGAATTGGGTTTCTTCTTAATAAAGTGTCGCACTGGGCCGGAAATTTATTTGGGCCCAACCCTTGATTTTTTGGGCCTCAACACATTCCTCTTTTATTTATTACATACCATCAGTTTGTTTGGAGTAGACTAGGAATATTAATCCTTAAATGCGAGAAACAAATTGAGCTGATGGGGACTGACTGGGTTAACAGTGATCTTAGGTTCGAATCTTCATGACATCTTAATAATGTGTGTATGAAAAATTCCTTCCTCCTTATAATTTAGATTGTCGCTTGTACTAAAAAAAACAAACTAAGTATGCATGATGACATTAGTAGGCTGACATACATACATTTCTACAAGAAGTCTACGAAAATTTCTCCTTAAACGCGAAAAACTAAACAAAATTAATGTTTAATGATATTCTCCTATCGAATAAAATTTTCAGTATAACCGTAACAACACAACGAAACATGCCCGAGGTAAAGTATAACACCACGGTATTAAAGTTATAAACAAAAATTTGTCCTTGTGGGAGTCTAGGAAAGTTCCTCCTCAAAGGCCAAAAGGAAACAATATGGAAGTCACCTTTTTCTTTTTCTTTTTTTGATGAAAAATAGAAGTCGCCTTTAGTACACCACAAAGTGCATGCTAATCTCCTTCTCCAAGCACTCTCACTACGACTAGTTACTAATACTATTGTGAAAAGTCCTTTACAAATGGCAAGTTTAATATTAGGGTTATTCGTAGCAATGGTCCCTTAACTATACTCAAAGTTATATTTTGGTCACTCAACTCAAATATTATTTGCAGAGGTCACTCAATTGGGTGTTGTGTTGCACCATTAGTCCTTACCATCAAGTCTGTGACTTTTTCTATTTAAAATGATGATGTGGCAAGCATCTCTTAGATTATTGATGGGCAAATGTGACTTTTCAGTTAGAATTATTTGTAGCAATAGTCCCTCAACCTATACTCGGAGTTATATTATGGTCACTCTACTCCAAAAATAGTTACAGAGGTCACTTAATTAGGTGTTGTGTTGCACCATTAGTCCCTACCGTTAGAGAGACTTGACGGTAGGGACTGATGGTGCAACACAACATCCAATTGAGTGACCTCTGCAACTAATATTTGAGTTGAGTGACCAAAATGTAACTCCAAGTATAGTTGAGACCATTGCTACAAATAACCCTTAATGTTAATGTTGGTTTCTCTTTCCCTCATCATCTTCAATCTTATCCCCTTCCTCTCCCATCAACCGCCATCTCCTCCTGCAACGGTCGATGCAAAACCCTTAACGACTGTGCTGGTCAGCTCATACACATCAAGGGCAAGGGCAACGAGGACCCTGATGTCGGGACCCACACATGCCGTGGAGGTGGGGTTCATCCCCACTTGACAATGGTAAGTCCTCGGGAACTTTCTGTTGTAAGGGAAAATCATACCCTAAATACACATGCTCCCCACCAGTGACGTCATCCATGAAAGCCAAACTCACATTCAACGATTTCAGCGAAGGCGGGGATGGAGGGGGTGGATCGGAGTGTGACGAGTGATTCCATAACAACATTGAGCGGGTTGTGGCACTGTCGACTGGGTGGTTTGATAAGAAGAACAGGTGTGGAAAGATAATAAGAATTACGGCAAGTAATGGGAAGAGTATGGCAGCGAGAGTGGTGGACGAATGCGATTCACGTAATGGATGTGATGCAGAGCATGCAGGGCAGCCGCCGTGTGGGAACAATATTGTTGATGGCTCTGCGGCTGTGTGGAATGCTTTGCAACTAAACCAGGATTTGGGAGTTGTAGACGTTACTTGGTCCATGGCCTAGTTAGTACGTATTTATGCTAAATAAAGAAATAAGGACAAAATGATGCCAAGACAAGATGAACTTCAATCATGAATTGGCAAATTTATGTGGCTCATATATATATATATATATATGCTGCGCTTAAATAATCTAAAACATATATTGTGATAAAGAATAACCCCATTCCTACTCAGTACTCGATCACATATATAGTATGACTCTAGATGAGATTAAAGTTACTTTGATCTGAACCAACCCTCCATTTAATCCAACAACTACCTTTAAGCTAATACTATGGATGACTAACAAATACCCATTGAGTTGAAATAATTTTTTGTGTGAGACATCCATAAGTATTGTTATGAATCTACACATGTTGTAGCACGCTTATCTGTTTAATAATCTGATACGTTAGATCCTTGACATATAAATCATGTTATACATTCATATTTCAACACGTAGATCAGTATCACCACATAACAAAGTAATCGAAACACTCAAAGTTTCCCCCGTGAGCTGTGAATCTTGCAAATCTTATTATGTATAATTGACTATGCTGACCAAACAAGCATGGCATAACTAATGAAGGACCAGTTGCCTAAGCATGTAGACAGGTCACAAGCTTTGCCTAGCCTTTATGCATGTAGGATTTTAGAACTCCTTATATTTAATAAAAATCAGAGTTTTTAAGTTCTCTACTTGAATAGAATACCAAATCCCACCATAATTATAGGACAACACAACAAAGTAAAGACCGAGACTTTGTAAAATTAAACCCCCAAAAATATAAGACTTATAAGAGAGTGAACACGACACAGCCTGGGTTTTCTTTCGTGTCTTATGGGGTTCATCCCCTCATAACAAGATAAAATAAATAAATTTAAAAAACAAACAAAGAGTGAAGACCTTAACTTCAAGTCTGGTTGCCTCTTTTAGCTGGCACGATGGCAACATTCCAATCACCAATTGTTATCACGCCGGTAAGAAGTCTGGAAGTATATGATCAAAATGCCAAAGACTTTGATTCTAGTTAAGTTCCTCCGCACAAAAAATTATCTTTTTTTATTTTCTTTTCCAATTTTGTTTTCTTATTAATAGCAACATGCCGCTAGACCAAAGGCACCTTCTCTGATATCACGCCCTCACTACCACAAGTTCAAAAATGGCAAGTTTAGTGTTCATGTCTGTTCCTCTTTCACTCATGTTATTCAATATCATCTTCCTCCTCCCTCACCCATCAAAGGCCCAGGAGTCCACCTGCCATGGCCCATGCGTAGTTCTGGCATCACCGCTACCACCTAGCAGTGATGATTGCAGGTCCTCAGGAACTCTCTCTTGCAAAGACGGAGATTTCCCTACATACACATGCTCCCCGCCAGTCATGCCGTCCACGAGTGCCAAACTCACACTCAACAATTTCAGCGAAGGCGGTGAGGGCGGCGACCCATCAGAGTGTGACGGTAAATTCCATGAAAACACTGAGCTGGTTGTGGCACTTTCCACTGGGTGGTTTGATAATAAGGCAAGGTGCTTCCAGACGATAATAGTTACTGCGGTAAGTAACGGGATGAGTGTGGCAGCCAAAGTGGTGGACCAATGTGATTCAATGTTGGGATGTGATAAAGCGCATGGATCGCTGCCGCCGTGTGAGAACAATATTGTTGACGGCTCTGCGGCTGTCTGGGAGGCTTTGTCGCTCGACAAAGATTCGGGTTCTGCAGAGGTTACTTGGTCCACGGCCTAGTTAATTAGTTATTGTATACGTACTTGTGCGATAAATTATTATAGAATAAAAGGCTATGCCTATACACGTGTTATAACGTGGTATATCACACTGTACGTAGGCTTCAATATAAGTAGTGCAAAGAGAAAGTAAATTGAATAACTTATATGCGAATAAATTTCACTTCTAAACCCACCTCATGAGAACTCGACAAATATTAGGCTAAATTATTGAAATGCCTCCTGTAACTCAATTTCAGTCTCAGTTTCCCCCCTTGAAACTCTAAGTGTCTCACTTTCCCCCCCGAAACTCCATATATTATCTCACTTTGCCTATATTCCATCCAGCCCTAACAGAAGTCGAAAATTGGGGAAACAGTGATAGGGACGTTGTTGAGTGAGACTCTGGGGTCGTAGGCCAAAGTGGTGACACAGAGAGAGTAGTCAGAGAGTAAAGTTGAGATCTTGGCGCCGAAAGGCAGGGACTTGAGGGATCGGAGAGAGAAATAAATAGGGATTGGAGATAGAAATAAAGGTGTAGCTGAGAGAGAGAGAGAGAGAGAGAAGGAGTTTGGATGCCGCCATTATTGGAGGTTGTTCTTCGTTTCTTGGAGTTTGGAGAAGGGTTTGGTTTTGCAAATGAGTCTGGGTGTAGTTGCAGATTCAGAGAGTATCTGAATTTGTAAGGGAATGTTGTTTTTGGCGGGTTAAGATTTGACGACTTCTGTTAGGGCTGGATGGAATATAAGCAAAGTGAGACAATATATGGAGTTTCAAGGGGGAAAATGAGATGCTTAGAGTTTCAAGGGGGAAATTGAGACTGAAATTGAGTTACATGGGCATTTCAATAATTTAGCCTCAATATTAAAACATTCAAACTTAAGCACCATAACATACTCAGTTGGTTCGGTTTGGCTACACCCATCATATATATACTTATTGATTTAAAGATATAGTAGATAAATATGCTTCAATTGTTAGAACTCAATATTGTAAACGTAAGTACATGCAATCTTCATTTGTCTCACTCCTCTAATATTTATATCAAATATATTAGCAGACGTGGGTTAGGCAGAAGCGAGTTTGCCTCTTACATTCAAGTTTGAATATGTCTTTCCATAGACTATATTAATTTAGAGTAATTTCAGCACCCTTTCCCTTTACAAGCCAATTTTTATAGGAAAGTTCTACCCATGAGTTCTTAACATAAATAAATAAATTGGCGACTGCTTTGATGCTATATGCCTTGGTTAAAATTTCCCTCCCTCTACCTGTGCATGAGGCGCCGTCTCCGCCATACACAGGGTATTCCATCTATAGTTTTGTTTTCTTTTCTTTTAATGGATCTGGAAGCCTAATTTATTCTCGGAAAATTAGAGGAGATTTCTAAGTCTTGTTGCCTCTTTTGACTAAAATTTCCCTTTAACCGATCATGGCCTCTTTTGATGATAAGGATTCCTCTATCCTTGCCAGTAACATGGAACATTACGTACCAAGAGTTTGTGGGGTACTTAGGAATATTCCTCTCCTCCCCAAATGCGAAAAGGAAATTAACAACTTGAGGTCTGCTTGTAATAATATGCCTTTTGTGACATCACTAGGATGACATACAAAGAGGTCGTGAGAAGTCTCGGAAAGAAAACAAAATGGAAGTCACCTTTAGTACACTATATAAAGTGCATGCTACCTCCTTCTCTAACCACAGCTCACTACAACGAGTTAATATTCCCAAAAATCCTTCTCAAATGGCAAGTTTGATGTTAACATGGTTTTCTCTTTCCCTCACCATCTTCAATCTTATCTCCCTCCCTCTCTCATCAACCACCATCTCCTCCTGCAATGGTCCATGCAAAACCCTCAATGACTGTACCGGTCAGCTTATATGCATCAAGAGCAAGTGCAACGACAATCCTGATGTTGGGACTGTGAGAATGTGAAGGTAAAGTCCCAAATTGGAAAGTTGAGAAATCTAACATGGACTTATAAGGAGTTGGGCTACTACCCAAAATAAGTAAGTAAGAATAAAATTTAGAATATTGTATCAAAAATCTGTCGGAACTTTATAAACACACCCAAAACCCATTTATTAAATAACAAATTAGTATTGGAGTTCCAATATATTACAAGAACTGCCATTATCAAGCCCAACAGAAAAAAAACTCAAAAAGCACCCAAAACAACCCCAGCCCAAACTTATAAACAAGCCCAACAGAAAAAAAAACTCAAAACGCACCCAAAAAAAACCCCAGCCCAAACTTATAAACAAGCCCAAATATTTTACCATCTCAAAACAGTAATATAGTTCAAAAAAATTGAAAACAAAAAAGTAACTTCCACCAGCCAACTTCCCTCTGTGAAATGTCCCTTCAGTCACCGTCTTCATCAATGCGTCTTCTTCATCGCTCCAGAACCAAAACTCCATAACCACCACCGAGCTGCTTTATCTACTTTCGAAAACAAACACCACACTGACCTCCACCTACAAAACCAAGACAAAAATTCATAGAACAATTTCGACGAGAAAGCACTTCAAAGGTAAGACATTTACAAACATATACTGTAATTTTGATTAATTGCTATAGAGTTCCAGTATAGGTTATTAACACTGCTTGTTCATTCCTCTGAAAATCCTATTTCTGATGCATGTCTACCACTGTAAAGTTTCAGTATAGGGTAATAACACTGCTTGTTAATTCCTCTGAAAATCCTATTTCTGATGCATGTATACCACTGTAAAGTTCCAGTATCTGGTAATAACACTGATTGTTTCCTCTGAAAATCCTATTTTTGATGCATGTCTACCACTGTAAAGTTCCAGTATAGGGTATTAATACCGCTTGTTTCCTATGAAATCCTATTTGTAATGCTTGTCTAACACTATATAGTTCCAGTATACGGTAATAACACTGATTGTTTCTTATGAAATCCTATGTCTGATGCATTTCTAGCACTGTAAAGTTCCAGTATAGGGTATTAACACTGCTCTTTTATTGTCATGTTGATTAATGCCTATCATGTTGCTATTTCTAATGCAGGTATACAAAAATAAACAATGAAGAAACAACAATCCAGACCATCCTCCAAACCAAAACAAACAAGAAGCCATGCAGATGGGAAGACCCAAACTATGTGCAAATCAAGAGCAACATGCTCTCTTTTACAGCAACAATTGACAACATTAGACAAAAACTTGAAAACCGGAACGATGTCAAGACACTGCTATCGAAGACACCTTTCTGGCCACTGATAGAAGCATATATGCAGAAAAGGTTAACAAAGGTAGAGTGTATGAAGTCTAACTACGACATTGTGAGACTCATTAAAGACTATGACACAAAGACAAGGAAGTTCAAGTTTAATGATGGTCACAGTGAGATGAAAAGCCAAGATGTGGCTGAAATTTTTGGCTTGCCAGACAGAGGCAACAAGCTACCAAGCACGACAAGCTCAACAAGGCCAAATTTGCATTTTGTGAAGAAATACTTCAGCGGTTATAAGAAGATAACAAAGACTTCAATTGATAAGTGCTTGAACTTAGCACTTGAAGATGAAACAGAAGAGGGCCCGATGGATGTAACAAGATTGATAATCCTACAACTCTTCATGACAAATCTATTCTGCAACTCTGGTTGTACACTTGCTTGGACATACACAACCACAATAGACACCTTAGAAGAGATGGGGAAATATAATTGGGCTCAAGGAGTTTTGGACTACATGTACTTTGGTTTGGAACAAGCAAAGAAGAACAAGAAGGACAAAAAAAAGCAGCCAAGCGTGAGTGGCTGCCTAGTCCTAATACTGGTAAGAACACAAATCTCCAAACTGCAAATTCGTAGCATTATTCTAATGATATCAATTGACAAGCGATATTGCAAACAAAAAATTGTGCAGTATTGGCTCTGTCAAAGATCTAACATGATCACTCCAATTCCTGGAAGAGAAAAAATGACACCAGGGGCTGTCAAATGGAGTCTTCAAGAACTGAGTGCGAAGCTTCATCATATAAAGAACAACCAGATAAAGGTACTCTTTCCTTTCAAATAATCTGCAGCTGGTATGACAACATTGTTAATAACATGTCATAGATGTACATTATCGATACCATGTCATAGAAGCTAACTATTAATACCATGTCACAGATGTACACTATTAATACCATGTCACAGAAGTAAACTATTAATACCATGTCATAGAAGTACACTCTTAATACCATGTCATAGAAGTACGCTCTTAATACTAAACTCTACTTAACAAACAGATAAAAAGCACTCAAGTTCAAGAGGAGGAGGATGCGGCTGAAGAAGTGAATGAAGATCATGATGATGCTGCTCAAGAAGAAAATGAAGAGGATGATGATGCTGCGGAAGAAGTGGATGAAGAGCATGATGATGCTGCTGAAGAAGAAAATGAAGAAGAGGATGATGTGAACCAAGAACATGAAGTCCACCAACACCACCAGCTACAAGATGACATCCAAACTGAAATCCCAGAATTCAAGAATTCAACGTTGTTTGAGGAAGTTGTTAGATCAATCCCAGAATACAAGGAGGATGAAATACAGCTTACAAAAGAGTACATGATGGAGATCAATAATGCTGCTGAATATTGGACAAAGAAAGGAGAGCATCAAAAGATCCATGATGTAATAGCATCCTGCATAAAAAAGAATAAATTGATTCAGATGTTATACAATGAAAAAGAAGAATTAAGGAAGCAGCAGCAGCAATTGCAGAAGTTGGTTAAGGAAGAAGCATATCACAAGAAATCCATTCAACTTGATCTTTATGAGGAAAAATCCTGCATGACAAAGCTGCAGCTAGAAAATGATCAAATTCTTGCAGAGAAGATTTCCTACTTGGAGATTATAAATGAAAAGGAATCTGTCATTGTCTCCTTGACAGATAAAAAATTAGCACAAGAGATTGCAACAGAACCAGATTCCTCATTCCCCAAAGCAGAGACGAGAGCACAAAAGAGAAAGGCACAAAGAAAAGGACCAGCAAAATCAAAGAAGAGGGCCAAAGGTTCATTCCTGCAATGGAATACATATGAGGTCTACAACATGCTGGATGAACTCTCACAAGAAAAGCTGAGAAATTACTGGAAACATTTAGTAGATGGGTAAGCCAATGTGTTTCATTCATTTTCAATGGGTTTAGGCACTATTATTGAACATGCATTAGAAAATAGGATTTCATAGGAATGAACAAGCAGTGTTATGATCCTATACTGGAACTTTACATAGTGTAGACATGCATTAGAACTAGGATTTCAGAGGAATCTAGCAGTGTTATTACCCTATACTGGAACGTAGCAGAGGTAGACGTGCATTAGATGTAGGATTTCATAGCAAACAAGAAGTGTTATTACCCTATACTGGAACTTTACAGTGGTGGTAGACATGCATTAGAAAATAGGATTTCATAGCAAACAAGCAGTGTTATTACCCTATACTGGAACGTAACAGAGGTAGACGTGCATTAGATGTAGGATTTCATAGCAAACAAGCAGTGTTATTACCCTATACTGGAACTTTACAGTGGTGGTAGACATGCATTAGATATAGGATTTCAGAGGAAACAAGCAGTGTTATTACCCTATACTGGAACTTTACAATGGTAGACGTGCATTAGAAATAGGATTTCATAGCAAACAAGAAGTGTTATTACACTATACTGGAACTTTATTGCACAGTTCTTTCCCTTTTATTAACATTGTTCCTAACTACAAATATTGTTACAGCACTGAAAAAGCAAGAATATACTCAGATTCAACTGAAAAAGCATACCTCAATTAATATGAAAACCAATTCGAATATCACAAATTTCTAACCGCAGCTCAAACCAAAACATGCATTAGAAATAGGATTTCATAAGAAACAAGCAGTGTTATGATCCTATACTGGAACTTTACATGGTGTAGACATGCATTAGAACTAGGATTTTAGAGGAATCTAGCAGTGTTATTACCCTATATTGGAACTTTACAGTGGTAGACGTGCATTAGAAATAGGATTTCATAGCAAAATAAGTAGTGTTATTACCCTAGACTGGAACGTAACAGAGGTAGACGTGCATTACAAATATGATTTCATACCAAACAAGCAATGTTATTACCCTATACTGGAACTTTATTGAACAGTTCTTTCACTTTTATTAACATTTTTCCTAACTACAAATACTGTTATAGTACTGAAAAAGCACGAATATACTCAGATTCAACTGAAAAAGCATACCTCAATTAATATGAAAACCAAATCGAATAGCACAAATTTCTACCCGCAGCTCAAACCAAAACACGAGCAAATCCACAACCAAACAGAATCTGAAATCAATCCAAATTATAAACAAAAAGAAATTAAAATCATAATTGAAAACTCAAACGAATATCTAAGTACAAATTAGAATGAAATCAGAAAATCCAATAGCTTACCTCCAAATCAGCAATAACAAAAATAAACGGATAAAATCAAGAAGAATTGGATCTGCATGTCAAATTTAAACTCCAAGACTGCAAAAATTAAAAACGAAAACATAATCAGCAACTTAATTAATCAAACATGAAATCACCAAAAATCAGACTACAATATAATCGAATACCTCAAAAGTCGAATATGAATTCACAAGAGAAAATCGAATACCTCAAAATCGAAGATCGCAGATCGCACCAAGCTCCAATTGAATCTCATGCAGCACAATATCGCTCCAAAAACCACCAATTCAAACAAGAATGAAGCAATAGAACTCAGCTCACACCAAAAATTAAGCTAAGAAGAATCGAAAAAGAAAGGAGATCTGGAAACATATTATACAGAGCTTCGTTCGAAGAGGTGAACGAAGATCGCTTCGTTCGAACGACGCTCGTTTGGACTATTCGATCTGCTCGAACAAAAATCACGAGGCTGCCAAACAGTTTTCAGTTATGAGGTCACCAACATAAATTTTAAAACATTCCTATCCTACCTGGCGAATTTTGGGCTTGTTTCTCAAAATTCAAACCAAAAGGTCAAAACTGTAATCCAACATATATACAGAATCCAAAAATCGACAGCTGTCGATTTTTGGGTGTATTTTGGGTGTGTTTATGTATCCTAAATAGTTTAGGGTATATTTATAGTTTTATGTCTAGTATAGGGTATTTCACTAAATTTCTATTTTTTTAATCGAAACGATAGTCTAAATTACTTTAATAGGGAGGAGATTCAAACTTCATTGCAAAGTGACGGACTCAATCCCTGAACCAATTGACCTAACTCACATGTGCATTAACTAAGGTTAACTATATAGGGATATAGATATTGAATATTGCATGATGCGAAAAATAGGTAAGGTGTATCTTTTTTATTTTGGGTTAAAAAAATGCCATTATTAGAACACCATACTAGTATACAGAGAGGATGAAAACATCTAAAACCCGACACGAAAGCCAGGAACAAGAGCGTAATCTTAAAAAGATTTGCGGCCTGAAACAATCAAGAGGAACAAAAAAAGAAAAAAGAAGATTACTACCCAAAACAATACAACAGTGGAATCCAGTGATGGAGCAATAGTTATCTCATTTTAAAACCTTCCCTTTAAAAACCCCCAAATGGAGGAAAATCCAATGAAGGAAAAAGAGTACCACTATAAAGCTTGCTCATCAACAACAACCAACAAGCAAAAGTTGGGCCAGTGGACACAAAAGTAAAACCTGCACAAATCGACCCAACAAAGCCTAGTCCATGAATGAGTCGCATGACCAACCGCAGCGATTGAAGAACACCAACTACCGGGGAACTACTTCACAGCAAAAACATATTGTAACTGCTAAACTGGCCATTATGGTTCTCCAAGATTGGCGAACAAATGAAAGATCCTCGCAACCAACACCACAAAACAAAATAATATTTTGTTAGGATGTTACTTGATTAATTAAGCAAGGTATATATGTGAAGTGATGCTAAAAAAAGAAAAAGAAGAAAATATTTATATATAAAGACTGAAAGAGATAGAGGAGGCTGAAAGAAAAGGAAAGGCACTGAGTCGCGCGAGAAAGCCATATGAATGTAATGTGCCATGAACGACAACTGGGAAAGCCCAAAACGATTCTACAAAGGATAATGTGTTGGAAGTAGTTGCGCAGATGACAACGAAGAACGACATTGGACTTCACGTACGTGTCAGGCTTGGCTGGACCCAAAGACGTGCTTTAGTTTTTGATTTCACTGATAAAAGAAACAGCACCTTGGATTCTCTGGCTATATGAATAAATTATGTATGTGTTTTTCTGAGCAAAATTTTGACAAATTACAACTTAAAAAGTTCCGCCACTATATATATAATATTATAATATATATTATTTGTATTCAATAATAAGTGATAATTATGTGTATAATACATGAATTTTGTAAAAAAAATGTGTATTAAACATGAAAAATACTTATGTACATGTTCAATACGAGTATTGTACATTTGCTTTACTATTTCTAAACTTGACAAAATTGGAAAAACCCCGTATAGCCGTCCGGCTATACTATTTCTTTTACAAAAGAAAAGGAAAAACCCCCGTATGGCCATGCGGCTATACTATTTCTTTAAATAAACAATTTAAAAACGGGTATAGCCGAACGGCTATACTATTTCATTTAAAAAAAATAAGTTAAAACGCGTATAGACGTGCGGCTATACTATTTTTTGTAAAAACAGTCGTATAGCCGCACGGCTATACCATTTAAATACATTATATTTCAATTGTATAGCCGACCGGCTATACTATTTAATAAAAACAAATATTAAAAAAGGACCCCTTAGTTGCATTAGTTTATACTTTATAGATACTAGCCTCTTCGCACGCGCTTACGAGAGGTTATTTTGAAAAAATTAAAAATTATTTTAAAATTAAAAAAAGATAATGAGTAGTTGTGTTCCATAAAAATAGGATCCATTATATGATTTTTCTTTTTCTTTTAATTTTTTTAGAAATGAAAAAGTGTGAATTTACCATATTATCCTCATTTAATTAATAATTTCGATTCCTAATGTTCGCATTAACTAAGGGCATTTTCTGGTATTTGAATGTTTTACCATTCTCTGCCTTTTGCTTTATATATACTAGCCTCTTCATACGTGCTTCCATGCTTGCGAGAGGCTTTAAAAAAAATTATTTAGAATTAAAAAAGATAATGGGTAGTTGTGTTCCATAAAAAGAGGATCTATTATCATATTTTTCTTTTAATTTCAAAATTTTTTAACATGAAAAAGTGTGAATTTACCATATTATCCTCATTTAATTAATAATTTCAATTCTTAATACTTACATTAACCAAGGGCATTTTCTGAGATTTTGAATGTTTCACCATTCTTTGCCTTTTGCTTTATATATATAGATATATTAATTTGGTGTAACCGCACGGCTATACGAACAAGTATGTGTTTTTTTGGGCAAAATTTTTGAAATTACAACTTAAAAAGTTCCTACACTATATAATATTTTTATACATATTTTTGTATTCAATAAGAAGTGATAATTATGTAGAATACGTGAATTTTATAAAAAATATGTGCATTAAACAAGAAAAATACATATGTATATGTTCAATACGAGTATTGTACATCCACTTTACTATTTCTAAACATGAAAAAATTGGAAAAAAAACCCAGCATAGCCGTTCGGCTATACTATTTCTTTTAAAACAATTAGGAAAAAAGCGTATAGCCAGGCGGCTATACTATTTCTTTTATAAAAAAAAATTGGAAAAAACCGAGTATGGCCGACCGGCTATACTATTTCTTTTTTAATAATGTAAAAAAACGAGTATAGCCAGGCCGCTATACTATTTCATTTTTAAAAAAATTAGATAAAACGAGTACAGCCGGGCGGCTATACTGTTTTTTTAAACCATAGTATAGCCGCCCGGCTATACCATTTCAATACATTATATTTCAATGGTATAGCTGCCCGGCAATACTATTTAATAAAAACAAATATGAACCCTATATTTATATATAGAGAGCTTCCATTGACGGACATCTTTGTAGAGCCCATTACGTATTGTATTTTACTAATCTAAACCATCTATTTGACCACTCAATTGAGGAAGCAAAGTAGGACATCGACACTAGTTCACCCCTTTTTTCCCATGTTTGAGTTGGTAGAGCTATTTTTAGATCGAGAGAAAATGGGAAAGAAGTGACCGTTTTATTTCTAAGTTGGAGAAGATAGGTTTAGATTGAGAGAAATGGGAAGGAAGAAAATTGACGGAGTTAGGTGTGTTTTTTTGTTTTTTGTTTTTTTTTTTTTTTTTTGAGTTATGATTTTGTGTTTTCCCTTTGTTTCCTTTTATAGATGAGGCAAAGTTGGACATGACCTTTCTGAATGAACGCGTTCAGCAAAGTCTTCACAACTTTCCATGACAGCTGTCATCTGTAATTTTCGAGGGCCGCTTGGGGTTTGTGCGAGACAAAAAAGAAAAGGAAAAAAAAAGTGAGAGGAGATGAGTTGTCACCCGCTCCGTAATTTGCAGGATTCCACACCAAACCCACTCAAAAACTCAATCCCACACCACCTACCCCCATGACATCACCTAGTTCTCATATTTGTTCTATCTTCAATCTTCCTCTTTCTTCTTGCAGCCATGCCTCGTTAATACTTGAGAAGAAAATGTGTGAGTGGCTACATTTTTGCACCACATTTCAGCAATGAACAGGATGTTGCCCATTTCGGCCCCGTACATAGGGTTTTTGGCTCATCCAAGGTATCCAAGCTTTTATCTCATCTTCCCTTCAACAATCGTTGCGGAGCTGCGATGACGATAGCTTATGAAGCTTAAGCCATGCTTGAAGATCCAATATATGGATGTGAATTTCTGCTCTCCAACAACAGGTTAATATCGATTTATATTCATATTATATACATATATATATATACCTAATTGGGTGTTTAGATTGAACATGTATGCTTTTGCTTTGAATTGCATGTGGTCAACTTAGAAGCACAATTAGCTTCTCTCAAGGATCAAGTAGCTCAAAGCTTTTTGTATGGCTCTGCTTTGCTCAATTCAAGCCATATCAATAATGTTGGAGCTACATCAGACTATGTCAACTTAGAAGGCAGTTCTTCCATGTCCTTTTTTGGCATGTGGAAATAATGACTTTTTTCTGAAATAGTTGTCAATCATGTTTCGTCATTATGTAAAAAAAAAAATTAATTAATTAATTAAAATATATTTTTAATAATATTTTACATGCGGTTGGATTTAACCCAATCGCATGTGCGATCCTAGAGGTACAGGGAACAACATAATTGAAATTGGAATGATCGAACGGTTCGAACTTATCGAACCAAGATATTGCATAATAGATGCAATATCCATTCGATAGTCAAACGGTAACCAACTTCAAATTTGAGCATACTGTCATGCTTCGGACACAGTGGGCTACACAAGGTTGCCCACGCGCCGCCACTTTTAGCACGATGGGTGGCTTGATAAAATTTTAGTGACTGAAAATCACAAAAACTTTGGGCAAGACTTATACCAACATGTTCAGACTAACAAGAGAAACAATTTTTGGTCTTAGACCTCAGCCAAAAAGTCGCTGGAGTGACTCGAAACTCGGCCAATTTGGCGGTTTTTGGTTCGAACTCTCAAATCGCAGCATTGATTCAACTACAAACATAAACAGATAGAGCACCAGGAGAGGATGGAAAATCATATCTAGATCAACAATTTTGGTTATTAGAAAACTCAGAAAAACTCGTTCCTTTCCGAGCTTGCGCCAGCACCTTGTGTGGCTGAGCTCGTCGGAGACGAGGCCAGTTGTGATCGCTGGCTCCTTGTCGTCCTTTCTCGACCGGAGCAAAAAGAATGCTGGCCTAGTTTTTGTGAAGGGAGAGATACGCAGATAAGAGAAAGAGAGAACCAGGAAAAAAAATCGAGTATATACTTAAATTAGAACTTCGCAATATTTACAATTGTGCCACTATACTTCCATAGATCATAACTTATTTGTTTTAAATCGGAATTGAGCTTGCCACATGTATACGAACTCGTATCGACAAGTTCTACACAAAGATGCCACTCATTTTCCTAAAATCCTTTGCAAATAAAAAGTGACTGAAGTGCTCCTACGCAAAGGGCAAAATTGAAAAAGGGGCAACCGAAATTTGCATTTGGTCGCAAATTCATTCCACTTTTGGACATGCCTAAATCTCATAGAACGTTTGGTGACGAAATTAATTTCATCGCTAATAACTTTATTGGGACGTTGGTCGCCAAAAATTTGGTTGCAAAAAAGATTTTTTCTTGTAGTGTCTTTTACATTTACATTAGGTAAATTATTTGCCTGAGCAAAAATAAAATTAGGTAAATTATTGAAATACCCTTAAGAGGATGTGGCATGTGCATGGCACATGATTTTTGAAAAATTAAAGGTACCGTTTCTCTTATTTTTTGTAATTTTTTTTTTAAAGTACATGTGACATTTCAAAAAAATTCCCTGTTTACATTAAGAAAAAGAATATGCAATTTGCAAATACTAGCTGAAAACTAAATGAAGAAGATGACATAAATTAATTGATTGCATTTGACAAGAAGGTTGAATATTGCATTTTCTAAGTTAAGTTTTCCTTTGTTGTTTGTCTATGTTTACAAGTATGATTGGTTTATTTTACATGCAATTTTTCACAAGTGTCACCTTTACGATAGATTTCTTATCAAACCTTGGTTGGAGAATGCATCACTTTTTTCAAACTAGAAAACGACACTAGATCGCCATTCAGCTTCTTGTTCATAATAAGGCATAATGTTTGGGGGTATTTCTATATAATATATAGGGCTTATGTGCATCAGATATGAACAAAAAACAAGCAAGGTAACTATTATATGGATATCAGAGAAAGCAAGAAGAGACTTGGAAATTAAAAGAAACAAACTAGGATTTCATAATGCAAACTCACACAAAAGCCAATGCCATGTTTCAACTTTCAACTAACTACGTACGTACTAATTAAACCCCTATTAATTCCTGATTCCTAAACGTGCGGATCTAGCTAAATCCCACAAAGGTTGCAGGGACGTAGGGAGGGCTCTCTTGAAAATATATCTAGACTAGATAGAGCTAGCTACCTAGATACCTCAAGAGGGCTTTGGGTTGATTGAAATTAATAAACACACAATTACTACTAATTATTCGACATGCACCAACGTCTGCATCTGCTCACACTCACAAACACCAGCAGCTCTACGCACAAGGAGCGGCACCATCAGACTCATAGTTAGTCGTTGTCATCGTCCCGTGGATCATGATCCTCTAATGCAGACTTGCAGATAATTTTGAGCATTCCACGACTGAAGTCGTCATTATAAAATGGAGCCTCTTCGTATGTTTTCTCCAAGGTTTTCTCCAAGGATACGCTTACACGCCCCTTCCCCATGGTATATGCAGACTCCACCCGGCGCACGACCTCGGCATAAAGAGCCTCTAGTCCATCAAATTCAGCAGGATCCACTTTTGCGAAAATGGTGTCTACACCACCACCAGCGAAAATGGTGTCTGCACCACCACCATCAGGCTTCCTTTTTATGACATACAGACAATTTGGCTCTCTTTTGGTGCTTGAAGATGATCCTTTTCCCCCTCCTTGTGTTGGTTTCGTTGCCTCATCTCCTTTCTCATGAGAAGACGACATGATGGTTGCAAGTGTAGCTAGCAGACTAGCAGAGGAAGTTAAAGTAGTGTTTGACTGATCAAATGAGGGTGAAACTTTCTCAAGTGAAGGATGTTCATAGCATTGTGTGCATATATGCCTATTTATATACACATCTTTCCTAGTGTTCCACGTCATTGGATCCACTGATCGATCAAATCTCTATAACTTATGTGACAGAGAAAGCCAACAGGAAAAGGGAAAACTTGTTGGATTCAAAAATTTAGCGTGTGGCATCGAAAATGGTTGCTTTTTAGGAAAACTTGTTGGATTCAAAAATTGCATGTGCTCCCTGCATGCAGCAGCTGACAGATTTGCAGGGTAGAAGATCGATGCTAACTCATTATAGGACCTTGAAAATGATATTCTAGGTATTATAATTACACACAAAAGAAGAGGACACGTGCCCCCAGCAACTTTTCTAAACATACTAATTACGTTGTTTGGGCACTTGGTAAATTCACGTATAATCTCGTACTATACGTATTTTTAAAATACTTATATTTCTCGTATACATCTTAAAGACACTATGAAATACATATTTATTTTTTAAAATCAGACATATAATATACACGTATTATAAATATATATATATATATATATATGTATTCTTCACGTTTAGTTCATGTATTATACACATATTTTCACAATTATTAAATAAAAATAATAATATGCATTAAAAATTTGAATAAATATTATTAAAGTATTTTTTTTTTTTGGTCATAATTATTAAAGTATTATATAGTGGTCGAATTTTTCACCACGTTGTGTAAAAAATTTACTGAATAATACACCTATGTATTCTTTTCGTACTTTTTTCCATCCCTTTTACTAACTATGGTTTCTATGCTAAACAGTTGATATATAACCATCGTCAACAATACCTAAAATATCGTTTTCAAGGCCCTTATAATGAGTTAGCTTAGCATCGATCTTCTTCTCCTCTGTCAAATCTGCCATCTGACATATTTCTAAAAATGAACCGTTTTTGCTACCATGCTAAACTTTTTGAATCCAACAAGCTTTCCCTTTTCTTGTTGGCTTTCTCCGTCACATAAGTTATAGAGACATTTGATCGATCAGTGGATCCAATGCTCCTCCTGCACATAAGAGATAAAATAAGAGGACGTAAAATATATATCACTATGTTCGTGGAAAAGTGTGCGTTTAGGCTTTTACTCGAACTTACTTTCCAAGACTACGATTGAAACCTGTCATTACAGTCTCTTTGCAACATAAATATATATACCACCGTCTTTGTGAAAAAAACTGATTTGCTTACTAGACCCTGTGTAATGAAAGAATCTGCTCGATGGTTTTCCGCAACCAAAGAGATAGAATCGGGCCCTTATTCAACTAAAGTTATACTTTTGCAAAAATTACATCCAGAATTACAACAAAATTGAAATTACGTACAAAGATGAAAAGTGAACATGTTGACACAGAGACCAACTCCTAATTAGTCATCTTTTCCCTCTCGCTTTCTATCCTATTGTTGACGGGTAAAATTTCTCTGGTGAATGACTCAAATTGTGTTCTACTACCCCACAAGAGTTTCAACGGTACAGACACAACCAAAAGCAATTAGAGAAAGCCAATGGTTACCACCGTACAGTGGTGGTGGGTTCCCCCTTCCCCTATGTTACCTGCATTCGAAACTCAAAGAGTTTCTTTCCTCCAATGTAACCAATAAAAAAAAAGCAATTAGAAAAAATTCAACTCTCAGACAAAATGATTGTACGGAGAAAAAAAGGTACAATCATGACATGAAAAGAATTTGTATTTGTATATATTTCCTATTTTTACCCACTATATATATATCTCTCTCCCTCCTTGAGAGAAGAACAAACATACTTTTGAGTCAAACAACTTTTATATAAGGCAAAACTTGGATGCCAGCTACCAGTGCCTATCGGTGGTGATTCTGTAGCGGATTGTTAAATGTAAAATTTTAAATTTTAAAAATAAATAAAGGTTTTTAGATTTATATAGTGGCAACAACAATCATGATAAATGATGACAATAATATCATAGGTAACATTCTCAATTAATTAATTAATTTCTATTATATGAGGGAAACAATAATATCTTAAAATAGCCAACCAAATCATACAAGGTTGGCCTTCTTAAAATCCTTGCAACTTGGTATAGTTTTGTAAGCTAAAGCTTGATGGTGACCGCAAACCCTCAAGTGAAGTAACCTGTCTTAATATGGACTTGTTCAATCAAGTATTTAATTAACGCGGTACTGATCCTGACTGAGCTAAAATGGGAAGTGTAAGAGCATCTCTAAGGGAGATGTCAAATACCAAACATCAAATTTAAATTTGATGGCTGATGTGTCAATTTGACATCTTACACAACTTTATACTCCACCCGATATGTCAAATTAAATTATTATTTTATTACATTTTAGTGTTGATTTATTTTTAATTAAAAAAAATAGAAAAGAAAAAATAATAAAATATTCATTTGACATCTTGCTTTTGGGATGTCAAAAATAACATCTCAATCTTCAGCCTTCATTCCATATAAGCTTTGACACATCGGTTGGAGTGTGTGAGATGTTATTTCTAACTGTTAAATGTCTATATGACACTTTTGATATATCGGTTGGAGATGCTCTCAGAATGGAGAGAAATGTCATACATTCAGAAGTTGGAAAAACTTTGCTAGGCTATACATAGAGAAATAGGTATATCCACCACCATGGTATCAAAGCCACATTTGGTCACATATGAAGCCCAATGACTACACGTACTCACATATAAAGTTCAACCACCACACGTATTCCGCATAAAACAACGCGTACTCCACATAGAACAAGTCCATATCTTTATATGCATGTTCAATGAAAATTCAGAAAAATATCACTAAAACAAGAGGATATATATATAGGGCTCGTTTGGTACACAGGACTGTCTTGGCATGGACTATGCTTTGGGACTGTCTTGGCTTGGCTTGGCTTTGTCTAAGTTGGATAACAATTATCCTGCGTTTGGTGTACGCTTGAACTAGGACTAGATGTTTTTTTTTTCTTTCAAAACTATCTATGTATATGTATATATGTATAAATACATGTATTATGTATTTTATAATATATGTGACATGTATGTGTATATACATGTATATATGTATATTATAAATAATATAAACATATATATATATATATATATATATATATATATGTATATACACATTATACATATATAATATATGTATATATAGGTGTATATATGTATTTTATAATATTATATATATATATATATATATAATACATATATAATGTATATGTGTATATATGTGTGTATATTATACTATAATACATACATGGGTATAATATATATATATACATATATATATATATATGTATTATAATATATAATATATATTACATATATACACGTATGCTATTATTATAATATTAATATGTATATGTGTATATGGGTATATTATATTAATAATATACATGTATATATGTATATGTATATTATATATATTGTGTATGTATGTATGTATGTATATATATATATATATATATGATATATTTTATGTGTATATATGTGTATGTATGTACATTATAGTATATGAGTAAGTAAGTTTAATAATAATAATAATATATGTTATCAGTTTTACAAAAATAATATATGCATTTTATACATTGGTGAGCATTGGGACTAGCTAATCCTCCCTTTCCACATGGGATTAGTAGTCCCCTCCTAATAAAGTGTTTTTGGTGAGCCCAGTATTAATAATCTCATCTAAGACTAGGATTAGATAAAACAAACATGGTACTATATTTAGTCCAAACCAGTCCAAGCTAATCCTGTGCACCAAACGAGCCCATAGAGTGCTATTATTTTCACCCATCTTATCTTAAAAAATTTAAATACAAATTTATCCCTATGTAAAATGACTTCTAAAACCCTAAAAATAAAACAAATTTAAAAAAAAAAATACATTTTTTCTTTTAACTCTCCATATTCTTTCCATCTTCCTGACCTCAACAAATCCAGCAGCACCCTATAGTCTTAGGGATTTGAGTCCGAATTTCCCTCCCACGAGTAATCTTGTTGACCGACCCTAGAGAGCACCGGGAAGGAGCCGTAGGCATATTAAAAACATCTAAAAAAGACCACGCAACGAAAAGCGAAAAGTCCTCAACAGTTCACGTTGCACATAATCATTCACCACGCTCGCTCATGTTGAACCTATGCCTTCCTTTCCTGCCATAAAACACAACATAATACTTACTTGAAGCCCTCACAAACTAACATGCGCCGCCGTGCCTGCCGCACAATAGAAATGAGCCATCCACATCATACTTTCACTAATTCGCTTCCGCAGCAACCCGGCGTTGAAGTTGAACCGCCACTCCTTAAATTAAATGTCCCCAAAATCCTAACGATTAAATAATTAAACCCAATTTCTGCCCACCCACCATATGTGCAAATCCAAAATGTCAGTCGACGCCACCCAGCCCATCGCCACTCCTCGGCGCACCCCGCAATTGGCTCAACCCACCCAAAAACCCACCGCCTCCACCGCCTCTTCCTTCGAGCCCTCAACCTCCAACAACCTAAGCGGCCGCTACACTTCCACCTCAAGCTACAAGCTCTCCTCCCAGTCCCAAGCCTCCACCTCTTCATCGTCAACCTCTCTCTCCACCCTCAAAGACTCCCTCCCCGTCCCCGAAAACCCGATCCTCTACGACTACTCCGAGCTCTGCGCTGCCACCAACAACTTCCTCTCCAAGCGCTTCAACCCCACCCCTCCTCCTCCTCCTCCACCCCCTCCTGGCGCTGCACCCTCCGCGGCAAGGACGCCGTCATTTTCCAGCGCAAATTCCGCGTTAAGCTCTCCACCCCGGAGCTCAGGCAACGGCTCTCCACTCTCTGCCGCAGCCACCACACCTCCATCACCAAGCTCCTCGGCGCCTGCGTCTCCAGCGACTACGCCTTCTTAGTCTACGAATTCGTCAGCGGCGCCAGCCTGGCAGTCTGCCTCCGCAACCCCAACAACCCGAATTACACGGTCCTGTCCACTTGGGGCTCCCGGATGCAGATCGCCACGGATCTCGCGCAGGGGCTGGACTACATCCACAACAGCACGGGCCTCAACGTCAATCTTGTCCACAACCACATCAAAAGCGGCAGCGTTTTGGTCACCGAGCCCCATTTGAACGCCC
Source organism: Prunus yedoensis (assembly GCA_005406145.1). Taxonomy (NCBI): domain Eukaryota; kingdom Viridiplantae; phylum Streptophyta; class Magnoliopsida; order Rosales; family Rosaceae; genus Prunus; species Prunus yedoensis. The sequence goes on along the minus strand of BJCG01001692.1, from coordinate 12,602 downwards.
GCCTCTGCCATTTCGGGGCGGCCCAGCTCTGCGGCGAGACCAATTCGTACACCCATCTCGACCCGAATCCAAAATCCCGATCCGAAATCGAGGCCGTCGAAGGCCCCGACCCGAAATTGAACCGTGCCAGCAGCCGGAAGAACCAGTTCGAAGGGGCGAGAGGGTACATGTCCCCGGAGTTTCAGGCCTCCGGCGTCGCGACGCAGAAGTCTGACGTGTACGCATTCGGCCATCGTGCTCTTGGAGCTCCTGTCGGGGCAAGAGCCTTTCAAGTACAGGTTTGATAAAACGATGGGTGATTTTATCAGAACCTCGGTGGTCAATTCGGCCCAGACTGCGATTCGGCATGGTGGTCTGAGGACCTGGGTGGATAGCAGGCTCAAGGATTCGTTTCCCGTGGAAGTGGCTGAGAAGTTAACACGTTTGGCTCTGGAGTGCGTACACGTGGACCCGGATCAACGGCCCAGCATGGGACGCGTGTCGGGGAAAATCTCCAAGCTATATTTGGAGTCGAAGTTTTGGTCCGACAACATGAGACTTCCTACCGGTATTTCGGTCTCGCTCGCCCCGAGATGATCCTTGTCATTTTGATAATACAACAATTTTTAATTTTTAATTTGTAATTAGGGTTCGAATTTGAGAGTGACATAACTGGTTTTTTTATATATATTTTTATAATAACATAAGTGGTTATTTGGAACAAAGTTAATCTTATGGCAATGGCAGTCAAGACGGCGTGCCAATAAAAGAAATAGAAAATAAACAGTTGAGGAAATCTGGGTTGATTTTTGTTTTATGCAAATATTTTAATTGGAATTGGATGTGTGACAAAATCATTTTGTTTTGTATGGTAGGTGCACATGAAATATTGCTTCTAAACAAACCAAATTGATCTTTTTCACAACCAAAATCTGTTAAAATAAACAGAAATAGAAACCCTCATGTCATCAGATTTTGGTGAATGTGTTTTGGGGTGTAAAGGGAAACAAGTCTGAAATAATCTCTAGCAAACATCAATGACTCTTCCTGACTATTAAGAATGTTTAATGATTAGGAATAGATGAAGTTATGAATCGGAGAACTTAAGAATAAGAAAATTGGAATTGGATCATTTCTCTTCCAATTCCTAGTTTTTAGGGTATTGGATTACAGATTCTAACATGAAACATACAAAAGTTTTGATTTCTTACTTACTAGTAAACGAGAAAGTCATCAAAATCACCAAAAAGCAAGAAATTTACAAAATCTATTCCTTATAAGTAAACATGTCATTGAGTCGGTAATTTGAGTGGACTAAGTTTACAGAACCGCAAATCCCATTTTGGAAGGTTGATGAACTTTATAAAGTCAAAGGACAGATAAAGGGAACCAATAAAAGTCCAAAGTCAAAAGGCAAAACAACACAAGCAAGTCGGTAATTTGGCAAGTTGGTAACCCATACCGCAATAACAACAAGCAGACATTGACTTTTTAGCAAGTTGGTAACCCATACCGTAATAATAACAAGCAGATATTCTGACATTTTGACCTAAATAATATTGTGATATAAAATAATATGACACCACTTGGAATTTTTGTTGCTCAAATTAAAATATATTTGAATCATATGGCAGTCAAGGCAACAGTTGTGGAAAGATTGGATGGATTAAGATTTTTGTTTTCAATGCAAAATTTTAATTGGAATTAGATGTCACGAGATCAGTTTGTTTTGTATGGTAAGAAGAACATACTCCTAAATAAAGCAAATCGATCTCTTCGCTACCTAAATCTGTCCAAAAAGTAAAATGTAAGGTACATGTTTATACTAGAAGAATTTGTTAAGCCGCAAGAGCGCAAGAGATTGCCGAGAACAAAAGTTTAACAACGCATCAAAGTTAGCATTACATGGCCTATTTGCAATCAAGTATTTCAGGCTCAAATATAAATTCTAAAGTGGGCAGATAACCCAAATAATACACAGAGGCTCTTATACTCATTCGGTTTTGCTCTGACCCTTTTAACAGCAGTTGAGAGGGGGGCCGTGCATTACTCTTGGTGGTTGAAAACGAAGACATTGCATGAGTATTATTACGAGCGGACCTTTTTTCGCCTTGGATATGGATAGATGACAGCCAAACTCCCTAACGCGCTGCAAAACAGATTCTGGAACGTGATCAGATGCTCACTTGCTTATATCTCTCTTAATCTGCATGATAAAGAAATAGAAGAATGATATATCAATCCATCAAGCAAACAATTTAAAAAACTCACTTCAAATAAGAAGCTTTATTTCAGAAGATATTGCCAGTCTAGTTCACTGTCACAGGGCAACAATTCCACAAGACACTACAGTAAGACAAATGCAAAGCAAGAAACGCAACATGCTTAGAGATTATAAATTGATAAAAGACATCTTGACATGCCAAAGAAAATCAGCTTTGAAGATTGCTCAGGCGCAACAGTGAGCATGTAAAATATCTGCTCACGATGTTAAAATGCAAATCAGGTAAAAGTAATTTCAACCAAACCTTTCTCTCTTTCTTCATTTCACTCCATTTTCCAACTCCACACTGAGAAACACCTTCAAAACTTCATCACTTGAGAAGAAGTCCAAGATGTATAAAGCTTTGTCTATTTGCCACCTTTTTGAGTATTTCTCCTCGATACACTCTCATCTTCAGAAATCTCCTCTCGTGACTTTGCTGGAGAATACTCAATCTCAAGTTTCTCACTGGATCCTGGGAGTCTGTGGTCCTTGCAATCCTCAGAGTTCTGGACATACATTACCGATAAATGCATTATAAACAAGACAAATACTTCCTGCGTATTCAACACTTTGTATTAGAGTTCCAAAAGGTATTACGGTATCGCTCTCCCCGAGATGATCATACAACAATTATTAATTTTTAATATTTAATTTTGTAATTAGGTTTCGAATTTGAGAGTGACATAACTGGTTCTTTATTTATTTTTTATAATATCATAACTGGTTAGTTGGAACATATTAAACAATGAAGGTATAATGACAGCAGTGGGAATTTTGTTGTTCACATATATCTTAATCTTATGGCAGTCAAGGCAGCACGCCATTAAAAGAAATAAAATAAAATAAAGAAAACAGTTGAAGAAATCTGGATGGATTGAGATTTTTGTTTTATGGGAATATTTAATTTGGAATTAGGTGTGACAAGATTATTTTGTATTGTAAGGTAGGTGCACTTGAATATTGCTCCTAAACAAAGCAAAAATAAACAAAAATAAACAACAAAACCTCAAGCTGGATATCATCAACAGCCACAGGATGCAAATGTAAAAGTTGAAACAAAATGAAATTGGTCATTTTTCATCAGATTTTGGTGAATGTGTTTGGGTGTATAGGCAAATAAGTCTGAAATAAACTCTAGCAAGCAGCATGACTCAGCTGGAAATTTCTTTTCTTCCTTACTATTTAGGGCATATTTCTATTGTGCCTTATTATTTAGGCATGTTTACTTACAAGGAATAGATGAAGCTATGAATCGAAGAACTTAGGAATAAGAGAATTGGAATTGGATCAATTACTCTTCAAATTCCTAGTTTTGCGGGTATAGAATTACGGATTTTAACATGAAACCCACAAAAGTTTTGATTTTTACATTTAGTAAACGCAGGGGAGGGAAAGTCATGAAAAACACAGGGAAGCAAGAAAATTCCATTACCCATTCTTGATAAGTAAACATGCTATTGAAGAATGAAGATTCAGAGACAAAAAGTTGCTCACATTATTGCAGCAAATTCCTTGGATGCAAAAAGTTGACTCCAAGCATTGTAGTTGGCCAGTTCTATCGCGGTATCGTGGTATCTTTGAAATATCCTATCATTTGTGTAAGGAAAAAATACATTGTAGTAGAGCCGCAATCACACTTTGAAGGTTGATATTTGAGTGGATTGAAGTTTTACAACTTTGGAAAGTCAAAGGATAAAGAAAATCCATTAAAAAGTCAAAAGCCAAAAGCCAAAAGCCAAAACAACACAAGTAAGCAGGTAAATTGCCAAGTTGGTAACCCATACCGCAATAATAAGCGCTGACCAAATGACAACGACTACTTGAGATAAGGATGAGAAAAAGACAAACACAGAACTCTCTTTCCCTATTGACTGTTAATCAATAAACTAAAAAATTGATCAAATAATCGGCATGACCTAAATAATATAATGTCATGTTAAATGGGTTAAGGAATTCATCTAAACACAAGAATTATACAAAATTGATGGAGCTAGATGTCAAAGGGCTCAACTCCTTCATTTATTTTCTTTTTCAGTTTCACTACAAAAGAACTCACATGTATTGTGAAGTTCACTGAGGTTTCTAGAAATCTATTTTCTCTGAGGGGGGCAGTGCATTACACTCGTTGGTTGCAAAGAAGACATAGCATGAGTATTACAAGCGGACCTTTTCGCCTTGGATATGGATAAATGACGGCCAACTCCCTAACGCGCTGCAAAACAGATTCCGGGACATGATCGGATGCTTGCTTGCTTATGTCTCTCTTAATCTGCATGATAAAGAAATAGAAGAATGAAATATCTACCCTTCAAGCTCACAATAGGAGTTTCTGATCTACCAAATTCCAACTCTTAATTATATTCATCATACTAAATAATCCAAAAAGTTCTCTTCAAATAAGAAGCTTTATTTCAGAAGATATTGCCAGTACTTGTTCACTAGTTGCATAACGCTCTTATATGTCAACAAGACAATTAACTCCACAAGATACTACACTAGAACAATGCAAAGCGAGAACCACAACTGTTTTAGAGATTATAAGGTAATTTATATAGATAAGAATCAGATAACAGATATCTTGAAATGCCAAACCAAATCTGCTTTAAAGATGCTCAGGGGTCACACTGATCATGTAAAATATCTGCTCACGATGTTAAAATAGAGATAAAGTAAAAGTAATTTCAACCCAACCTTTCTCTCTTTCTGCAACTGAGTGCAGCTAGCTTTTAACAAATTACGCCATTTGTCCTGAAAAGCCAAAAAGATTAAATCATTTCTGATCCCAAGAGTATATGTTGGAGAAATAACAATTAAAAAATGCCATGAACTACCTTAATATCAACAGCTGTTCGATGTGAACATGAAGAAAACAGTAATCTCTTCATTTCACTCCATCTTCCAACTCCACACTGAGAAACACCTTCAATTAACTTCATCACTTCAGAAGAAGTCCAAGATGTATAATGCTTTATCTGTTTGCTACCTTTTTGAGTAACTTCTCCTCAATACACACGCATCTTCAGAAATCTTCCTCTTGTGATTTTTGCTGGAGAATACTCAATCTCAAGTTTCTCACTGGATCTTAGGAGTCTGTGGTCCTTGCAATCCTCAGAGTTCTGGACATAAATTACAGATAATGCATTATAAACATGACAAATACTTTCCTGCATGTACAACACTTTGTATAACTCAAATTCAAATGGACACGGATGGTCATTGACTTATTGTTTAATGTATTTTCTTCTAGATGATAAGGCAAAATCTTGGTAAAATGCAGAATGTGCAAAAATGCATTGAAAGCAGCTGTTTTTACTTAGGAGAGAACACATGTCACTTCTAATTTTTGAAAAGAAAACAGACTAGGCAATCCATAATCTTGTAGTATCCACACAAAAATTAAACTTTATTACAAAGGTGGCACAATAAGTTGATTATCTTTTTTAATCTTCCTTGTCATACTTTTCATCAGCAGTTGATTACAGAAGAGACAGAATCTGATACCTCATTAGGTAATGTATAATAAGGTAAACAGATTTACATTGGACGATCTACAAGGGAACAATTAAGTATATACCAAGTGACAAATTCAAATGTTCCTACCATAGATGAGTTATTTTCCTCTAACTGGCCCGCTTCCACTGGAAGGCCAAATGAACTTGATACAAACCTACATCATAAGATTTATCTTGACAAGCAATGTTCGTCCTGAGTCTCCTTCTGCCTATTATTTTTGTCAGATCTAACATGCAGAAAGCTGTTTTTTTGGACCTCTTACAAGCCACCACATTTTCCACTATAAACTTTGATTTAGACTCTGCTAAGTCTTCAATGTATCTCCTGGGGAGGCCTTCGTGATCTCTTTTGCATGGCAAATGCTCCTGCTTTATCCCTTTCATCCGACGAGCATAGTTCAATTTCACTAACCCTAGAATTTGAGGTCTTCAAAGATTCATGGTCAGCAAGCTTCTTCCGTTTTACCTGCAGATCTCTAGACATACTTTCATCACTTAGTGATCCTTTGATTGTGCCAGAATCCCTTCCAAAGAACTCAATGCTAGACGAGGGAGAACAGTTTTTCCTTCATTTTTTTTGGACATTAGACCACATTCTGCGAGGTTTGAACCACTTTCTAACTCAAAAAAATTCTGCAAACCAGGTGAAGTACTGTGCTTCGGCCACTGTTTGTCTATTACTGGTGTTTCATGTCTGAACATGTTCCTATAGGCCAATTGTTGTTCTTGTACTGACATATGATCAAGCAAAAGAGAACTGCGGTTATCCTTGTATCCAAGCCTTGGAGTGCTCTCACAAGACAAATCTGACATCTCAGCACCACAGTATTCTGTATAGACACCTGGGGAGTGGCTTTCTAAACCAGCATTTTGCAGGCAGGAGTCTGTACCACCTTCTGATTTGAAGACTTTATCAGAATGTTTGGCTTCTGCAGGAAGGAGGAAAAGAGGAAACTTCTCTTGAAATTTGAGGGGAGAAATAAGTATCTTGATGAAACTAATTTATTTGCTGGGAAGGATTCTGAAAATACCAAGATATTCTTGACAAGTTGGAGACTAATTCTTCCATGGCAGACTGCATTGTCCGTTCCTTGGAACATTCCATCAAGAAGCTACAACACTATCACAACCAACAGACATAGAAAAAGAAGAGACAAAAATCAGATAGCACTATAGTGACAAAGTTGAGCATTCGATAAATCATTCCAATCACAAGAGAAATAAGATTGAGACTTGACAGATTTTACATACAGTTCAAGAAATCTTCCTCTCTCTTCATGCAGTACTGCACTACTATAATTTTACCCCAGGAAGCCATGTAATCATTCAGACTTGAGTTTACATCAATCACATGGCATGCATTGTTGGGACTTGGGAGTACAATCTTTCTGAGTTGGCTGGCTAACAAATGAGCTGATTTACCAACACCGGTGTTTTAAAGCGCAAAAGCCTAAAGTAGGGGGTTCTATGCCCTGCAAGGTGAGGTGTAAGCTTTTCGGACTCAATTTTTTATAAATAAAAATACATAAAAGATATAATATAGTTTTTAAAAAAAGGAATTACTTGTCATTCAATCATAAGAAAAACATATAATATAAGTAATTACTTGACACTTTTATTGTACGATTTTTCTCTCAACCGTAAAATCTCTCTCAACTTGGTATGTGCGTGTGTGTGTGTGTGTTTGTGCATGTGTTTGTACTTATAAGTAAGAGAGAGATTACCACTATCAAGTTTTATCTTATTGGACCACTATCAAGTTTTATCTTATTGGACTCAATATTGCCTGAGATGTCTTCATTATTGCCTGAGATTTCGTTGTCACATTCAGGTTCTACAAAGAGTTGCTCCAAGTCTACAGTTTTAACTTTTGAGGAAGTGAAAATGGGTACATATGGGTCCAACTACAAAAACAATGGATATTTTCATAAGGAAACATCACCATGGTGAACTTTCCAATTATTTGGGAAGAAAACTAAGATTTAAGAAAGATTATTGGAAATGAAATCATATTTCGGTTTATATTCAATGCTTGGAGTCATTAATCAGAATATTCAACTCAACTCCAAGAGATGTACTATACGTATGGTTGACTTTTAGGAATGTTTGCAATCCCATCATCAGTTTCCAAAATGTCCTCCAACGACGCACATCCAATGTGGTCTGGAATTTTCTTTTTACTTGCCTATAAACAATTCAAGTTTAAAATCCAAATGGAATGAAAAATTAGGCACTAAATCTTAATATACAGGAAAAAGGTTGCTAGAAGGTAGAGACCCCAAACCATTCTGTAAAAACAATTGTCTTCTTCAAATCACTCGCAAGTACACTGTTCTTTTCATCCGTATAAGGTAGCAGGACAGAAAATTTTCATTCAGCAAGAGGCTACTCAAGCATTACTTATGAATGAATAGTTGAGTTGTGTTTAACACAGGCATTTCTAGAGGTGAAAAACTATATTCGCATAATCTCGCATTCACATCACTCCCATCAAAGGAAATGAACAGACATCACAGACCAAAACTAGCAGCAACAACTTTTTCCTCTCTCTTTGGGTTGTCTTTGGTGGGGAGAATTTCACCATCAAGTAATCACAACAGGATCATTCAGTCATAACAGGAAACCAAACCCGCATTAAGGAAATGTCACTTTGTTACTTTCAAGTTTCAAACAATTACCAACACACAGCAAATTGCACCAAATAAAAGCAATGCACAACCTGACAACCATGCAATTAACCTCATACCATGCATCCATTGAATCCCAATACACCAATTTAGACAATAATCATATAATTCTCCAAATATTTTGACTAAATATAAGCAACCCCGAAGAACCATAAAGGCCCAAAACATAATAAACAAATTGTATACACAATAAGAGCTGTGAAATGCATGTAGGACCAGAAAAGCAGTACCATATTAACTACTAATAACAGTGAGAAGAAGAAAAATAATAATAATAATAATAAAAAGGAAAATGGGTTGTGTGGAATTGCCAAGAAAGGTGAAGAGAAATTACCTCAACCTCATATAAAGGCTCACAAGGACCCAAAAGCTTATTTTTGGAACAGAGAGAGAATGGTAGAGAAAGGAAAGTAGAATCGTAATGTTAGAACCAGTGAAGGGCGACGGATTTGAAATGCATTAGAAAGTTGAAATGGAATGGAGTCCGGTGGGTGACAGCAGAGTAACATAGCATTGGTTAATTTCTTTTCTTTTCTTTTCTTTTTCTTGAGGAAAAACAGAACATTGGTATTTCGCCGTCGCCTGTGAGCGAATGACGGCGTTAGTAGCTCGTTGCTATTGCTGGGTCATATGTTCTGTTTAATAGACGGTCCGCCGTATGAAACGTAAACGGAACTGTCAAGTAATTGTACCCAACGTTCTGTTTGGAGTGCTTTATAATGCAAGTGCTTTTTTGGAGACCATGGTTTTCCAAAAAGCACTTTTAAGTGTTTATGCACTCGAAAAAATTTCGACGCGCTCCATGAAGTATCATGCGGCCCCTCAAAAACTGCCCCAACTAATTTAAGAGGTTTTGTTCCATTTTTTCACAAAAAAGTATAATCTGAATCGAATGGAACCAAATCGCAATTAATTTGGTTGGATTCGATTATATAAAGATACTATTTTAAAAAAATATTTATAAAAAAAGACACCAGTACGGCCATGCAGTTATACTCTTTTTTTTAATTAAAAATATCCCCGGTATAGCCGGTCGGCTATACTATTTTTTATAATAAAAAACCGTAGTATAGCCGGTCGGCTCTACTCTTTTTTAAATAAAAACACCGAGAATAGCCGCGCGGCTATATTATTTAAAAGACACGCCTGACGCCTAGAGCCTGCTTCGCCACATGAAAAACAGTAAAGCCGCGCGGCTATACTATTAAAAAAACCCCAGTAAAGCCGCGCGGCTATACGATTTAAAAAATATTTAACACAAGACCCCAGTAAAGCCGCGTAGCTATACTCTTTTTATTAAAAATATCCCGGTATAGCTATACTAATTTTATAATAAAAAACCGTACTATAGCCGCCCGGCTCTATCCTTTTTTAAATAAAAAACACCGCGTATTGTCGCGCGGCCACATGTAAAAATAGTATAGCCGGACGGCTATACTATTTATAAAATAATAAAAAAAGAGAGGACACACCTGGGGCCTAGCGCCCATTTCGCCACGTGTACTTTTCTATATTAAAAAACCCAAGTATAGCCGGTCGGCTATACTATTTATATATTTTTTTTGAAAACCCGCCAGGGGCCAGCGTTGCTTAGCCACGTGTTCAAAACATTATAGCCGCGCGGCTATACTATCTTTATAAATTAAAAACAAGTATAGCCGTTCGGCTATACTATTTTTAAAAAAAAGGGACCCTCCTAGCACCTCGCCTGCTTTGCCACGTGTCTAAAACCATAGTGTAGCCACACGGCAAGACTTTTTTTTAAAAAACCGTAGTATAGCCGCACGGCGATTATTATTTTTATTATAAAAATCCGAGTATAGCCGCACGGCTATGATATTTATAAAATATAACAAAGGACCCGCCTGGCGCTACGCCTAGCGCTCATTTGGCCACGTGTCTATAAAAACCCCGAGTATAGTCGCTCGGCTATACCATGTATTAATTCAAGTAATATTTTATTATCAGTTCGCCAAATTGCCATATCTCTCTCTCTCTCTCTCTCTCTCTCTCTCTCTCAATCAATAAAGCCATGGCCTTTACTTGCATTGCGGCAGAGCTTCTTCCTCTTCTTTCACCACCGGGTTCGATACGGGTGAGACTCATTGACTCACTGAGATGCTGAAGATGATGATGCGGAATATAGATGCTTCTGCTTCTTTTTATTGCAGCAGCAGGAGATGGAGATGTATGCCTTGTCTTCATACTAACTCCACTGTTGTTGTTTTCGCCAACATTACTTTGCTCTCTTTCACTCTCAGCCTTCTAAACCTATCAAATCTACAAGAACCCAACTAGAGCAGGCAGTGAGAAACTCACCCAAAATCGCAACTGTCGAGGATGCTTTCAATGTGTTTGATAGAATGCTTCAAAAGCGTCCTCTGCCTTCACTTGTTCGTTTCACTCAACTATTGACTCCAGTTGCGAAATTGAAACATTATTCGGCAGTCATCTCATTGTATAACCAAATGGGTGCGTCGGGAATCCTGATGTTTATGCTCTAACCATTCTCATCAATTGTTACTGTCGTTTGAGCCAAATAGGGTTTAGTTTATCTGTATTGGGAAAATTCTTCAAACTTGGTCTTGAACCAAATGCCCTCTTTTATTCACATACGCACATGGAATACATGGTAAGTGGACACCAAATCAAGAAAATTACATGGCCAACAAATACTGAAACTCAAATCAATATGGCATTTTCTCAACAATCGCAGAAATCTTGGCACTGCTATTGGCCCCTGAAGCAATCCACCATTGATTTTCTCAACGACCAGATGTGGCAACTGGTTGCAAACCACTGAACCAGTGAGTCCACATCCCCAGCAAAATCAAGCATGTTCCCAAGCAGCAATTCTGGGAACACAATTTTCTTTGTGCTGGTCACCACAATTGATGCTTGCAGGTACTCCAACTTTGATTTCTCCAGCTCAGCTACAACACCTTCAGCTGTGTATATTCTCACCTGAAAATCAATGCAACTTTAGTTATGAAAATTCTTTAGCATTAACATTCAGCACATAATGAAATGCAATGCAATGCAATGGCATAACATTTTATATGAAGTTTTACCGCGGAGAAGAACGTGTTCACAGCACAGAGCAAATGTGGCATTAGGATCCATGGACTCGAGACCATAGAGTCGTCGAACACCGGCTTTATCGTCCTTTCTCTTCATTCCGAGAAACTGTGAAAAAATTTCATGATGGGAGATCATACTGATTTAGAATATGTGTTCGATTCAAATAGGACGAGTCATAATATTTACCTCTTTCATAGTGAAGGTGGTGGCTTCCTCAGAATATAATGGCTCTATGGCTTCAGCATTAAAGTCTTACCTCCTATGTTCAGGGTTGCCTGAAATCAAACCATTATTTGTTATGCCTAAGATTATTACAAGGAATTGAAGGGTGACAAGACAACAAGTACATGTTTCTGGTACTTCACTTCAATAATCTTATCATCATGAAACAGTAGTTGTTTCTGCAATGAACTACTGCCTACTGTAATGTCTAGCAATTGATGCCTTAGTTGAAGTTTGGGGCTTACCTTGCTTATTAATGTGAGTAATTTTTCAGTGGAAGCCGGCACTCCATAATGAAGAAAACCCTGAAAAGTAGAAAAATTTATGTCAATCCAACATGAGAAAGCCTGGCCAGACCATGGATAAATAAATTCTGCATTGCTATTCGGATGGGTGCCTTGCAAAAATTGGTTAGTTCTTGGATGCACTCAAAGTGCACTTGAGGCTGGACATCTCTCAAATGAAAAGAAATAAGCAGAAGGAAAAAGAAGAAAGCTTTGTTGTATATACATGCAAAATACAAGCATTGTACATGTTGATCCAGAATGCCAGCTTCTGTTGGTATGTCAAGGACCCCAAATCCCCACCTGAAGATCGTTCATCAATACCCTGTGGTGCACAAGTACAACATATAGAGAAAAGTTACGATCACAACATAACAATTTGAGCAAGGTAGGGATTGTTAGACAATCACTAGTCCCAAAAGTTTAAGCTGACCCAATGTATATCAATTTTACACCATCCCTCACGTGCAGACTATAGGCCCATCCTACATGTGGAGGCAGACCAACAAAGAAGTGGAGAACATGAGAACATGAATCGAACTTAGGACCACTTGCAAGAATGTTATGATAT
>BJCG01001691.1:0-59720 GCA_005406145.1 Prunus yedoensis | reverse complement strand
CATTTTAGGCAATTAATATGGATACAAGTCAATGGAAGCCAGGTAGATGTTACATAAGAAGCAACAAGAAATCAAGAATCACAAAAGAAGTATGAAACACTAGTTATCCTAAAAACACAGGTTTGAAGTACTTACGGAGCATGCAAGTAAGGCCATGAGGGCAGAAGAAACCCTCACAACAAGGTGCACAGTCATTACTTCTGACAGGCACATAGGATCGATTTTTCGGGTCAACTTTCTCAGAAGAACCACACGCCCACCCAGGCTCACATCCAGAAAGCCACGATGACAGATTGCAGTTCTTGTTCGGTTTCAAGTAACTGGTTTTCTCGGAGTGCAGTAAACCTTCAGAATACAGCTGCATTTCTGCAGCTGTGCACAATCGGCCCAAAACCTCTCCAATTGATCCACCTTAAAATATCATGAAAAATGAAACTAAATGAATTGGTTATTCATTATCACCAGCAGGGTCTATAACGTGAACCTTGTTCATTAATAATTTTTGTTACCAAGTCACTGTTTCCTATAAGTAAAAGAATGACGCAAAAAATACGAGCCTTTTTCTTTTTCTTTTCTCTTTTATCAATGAGGGAGATGACATTCGAATTTGGGCCTCTTCCAACATAATAATTTTGAGACAATGGTGACACGTACCGGCCATTTTCTTAGCGCAGTTGGAAATGAACCTTGAATCTTTTGAGAAATTGAAAGCCCCATCCCAGTCCTCGTCTCTGTAGTAAAAACAAAATACACACATTTTCACTCTACCAAATCAAAAATAATATTTTTAAAAAAAAAGAGGGAGGGAGAGAAGTAAACTGACATGTCGACGATGCAGAAGCTAAATTTACTCTGGAGTTCGTCTTTGAAGACAGGGGTGAGATTGGAATAGCGGCTCAAGACGAGCTCGGTGGCGAGATCATAGCTTGCCGTGTCCTGCCCTGCAATTCGGGGCAGAGGTAAGCTGAAGAAGCTGAAGAAAAGGAGAACAGAGAAAACCCTAACAGAGAGATCTTTGAGTTGCTCTCTGTCTCTGCTGATCATATCGACCGCCGTGCTCAGCCTCCGAACGAAGAAGACGATTGAATTGATATGCGAAATGTATATATCGATTCGATTTCAGATTACGATCGTTTGAAAGAGACGACGCGGTGGTACTGTATGTGGAGAAAGGGATTGGGAATGTGGTAGAAGAAAGTGAAAGGGGTGGGCGGGATGGTGTGAGGCCATGAGAAACAGAGAGCGTGCGGCGTTTTGGAGGCTTTGCTTGTTTTTCGGAGCAAAGAAATGGCGGGGAGAAAGAGTTGGCGAAGGCAAAGGGAGGGAGAGAAGGAGAGAGAGAGAGAGCAGTTGTTTGTATTGGACTTTAGACGTGACAAGTGCGCTATGCTGCCAAGTCAGCTGGGATTGTTTGGAGTGATGGGTGGTCAAGGTCAAATCAAACTTGGTCGTGATTCAACCCACGGCCCATAAGTCTATTGGGTTATGAAGAATGCTAGCAACCTTCTATCTAAGGCCATCTCCAATTATGTTGGGGCTAAATTTAAATTTTGACCCTTCAAAACAACTATTTATGTATTTTCATGACTCAAAATTTTTTTTCCTCCAACCTTACAGACTCATAATTTGAGTCCGCAATTTTATTAAATTGTTTAAGAATGATTAACCCCTAAATTGTTTTTCTTGTTAATTTTTCTTGACATTATTTTTGTTTCAACATTTGTGATTTAATTTTCTAAACATTTTAACCTAAAAAAAATTAAAATTCCAAAACATAATAGAATTTCACTTAAAAATAAAAACAAGTACAACACCATTCGTATGCCTGGAATAAATTACAAAAGTGGATTTTAATGAATTATGTGGTTTATCATTGAATTTAAAAAATAAACGATAATCATAAATAAAAATAAACGATAATTATAAATAAAAGGGAGAAAATATAACAAAGGGAGAAAGGAAAATTAAGGGATAATTATAAAATATAGCTGTTGGAATTACAAATAATTATAAATAAAATAAATAAATATAAATAATAATAATAATTTTAAAAAAAGCACAGCACAACTTTTTAAAATATAGCCGTTGTTGGTATCAACTTGCACAAGCCAACATTTCACGCGGAGCCCAGCTGTTAATGCCCAAATAGCGAACATTTCACGTAGGGCCTAGCTTACTTTGGTCTTCATGTGGGCTTCTAGGCCAAGAAAAAAAAACAGAGTTTGGGCCCACTTAAAATACCAATCCAGGCAATACTTGGACTGGAATTCCACGCAACATTTGAGATTTCTCAAATTTCCACCCCCCAAAATACATGGGTTTGAGAAGATTTTTGGACTCAAAACTCATAATTTGGGTTTTCACCCTTTGGGTTGGAGATGGCATAACCTTCTCTTTTGGACCTTCTCTCTTTTACACATGGCAAGTTTCACTTCTCTCTCACTTAAACCAATATTTTAATTACACAAAAGAATATTAATTGTATTTTCATATTTGCCGTTTTTTATTGCTTAAAATAAAAACAATAAAAAAAAGGGAGGGGGGGGGGGGGGTTCTTCAATTACCCGAACTCGCCCTCGCCCCACCTCTTCCTCCTCCTCCTTCGGGAAAACCCAACGGTCAACACCACAACAATCACACCCACAACTCATCTCTCTTTCTCGCACCGGTGCAGCCACCCCCACCCCCCACCGGTGAAAACCCAACAGCCACATCCATTTTCCACCCCACCCATGTTTAATATATTTTTATTTATTTTACAATACGCCCTTCTTCACATGTCTATGTACAAAATATGAATATGACGATTTGTCATATTTTCATTTTGTTCTTTTGCAAAAACCCAAATTCAGGGAGGATGTGGACTAGAACCGATACATAGAGATTGGGGAGGGGGTGGGGTGTTGTGGTGAGAAATTACAGGGAGGTGGAAAGGAGGGTGGGGTCTTCCAAATTGGTTTGAATTTGGGTCAAGGGGAGGACCTAGATTTTTTTTTTAATGTAAAAGAAGCAGGCTCGCAAGACTCAATAGGTGCATGTGGAGTTTCATTTGTTGACTTTGCCAAAACAAAGGAGTTAGTTTGCTTAATCATGGAGTCCGAGTGTGAGGATGGGTTGGGTGGAGTGGTGGGTTATGAAGAGGGGTCTGGCGCATGTGAGCTAAGAATGTGAAAGTAGGAGAGAGTAATAAAAATAGTTTAAAAAAAATTTTGAATAAAAATATTCAATAAGGGTAAATTTGGAAAAGAAAGTTAGCTTATTTTAATGTAAGGAATGTGACACGTCATGAGAAAAATGGAAAAGGTCCAAAGAAAAGGTCAAAGAGAAGATTGCTAGCATTCCCCATTGGGTTATAGCTTGGCTTTATGGGCATCTCCTCCACACCAAAAAAACTTGTGTGAAACATGAATAACACTCGTTTTGCTATCTCATGCCAATTATGATATGTCATGTGAAAAAGTTATAACACGTAGCATAATGTGATTAGGGGGAGTAGTTGATCTAATTCCAATTCCTTATTCCCAAATGCTTCAGTTCCCCTATTTATGACTTCCCCATTCCTTGTAAGTAAACATGGCACAAAATAGGAATTGAGGGCATTTTTATGTATCAATAATGAGAAAGTAAGAAATCAGAGAATTGAGGAATCGGGGGAACTACTGAATCGGTATGGGAAGAATAATTCACATTAAGCTGTTTACTAAACATATGGAATTAGCAAAGGAATGGGTTGATTCCCATGTTATTGTTTTACTAATTTTCATGAATCATGTTTTGTACCATATCTGACCCTCCACTCATACAACGACACGTGGATCATAGAAGCTCACCCAAGTACCCAAGGCCTCGAACAATCGGCATCGGCTACCGATGGCATTGTCTCAAAGCCGCAAATAGTCGCTACAAAACACAGGCTCATCATGTCTGAATCGGTATGCCTTACCGATTACATATCAACCTCGAAGCACCAGCCCGAAATATCTAAAGACTCGTGTCAACCTCGCAGGGCCTCCCACGAGTCCCCCACATCGAAATTAAGTACTAAGAGCATACAAATGCCCTCTATAAATAAGCCCCTTCACTATAAACACATGGGTATGACTTTCAACTTGACTTTTATATCAATATCTTGTCAACAGTAAAAAGCTCTTAGAAAACAATCTTACTTTGGGCATCGGAGGGTCTTAGGCTGGTTCCACACCGGTTCCATAGACCTTACGAACCTTGGCTTCCTTCTATTCAGGATCAGCATCCGAAGACAGGAAGAATCTACCTTCGAATACTTAATCGATCTCTCGATCGTCCATCTCACGTTGTAAGTTGCACTCATCTCTATCTGTTCAGTTTTAGTGCCAACAAATCAGAATCCAAATTAATTTGATTACTAAAATGCCCTGCACACTTTCACCACAACACATATATAATTCTCAAATTGGCTAAGGAGACCAAACTAATCCGGTAGCAAACTAGTAAGGCGGTGTAAACATGAGGAATCAATATGTTGAACAAGTTGAACAGTAAGAGGCCAATTCAATGATAATGTTAATAACACCTTTGTCAAGATCCAATTTCAAACGAAAAAAATAAACTCCAATAAATATATATCTTTCACCTACGTAACTAGTAAACAATCAAATAATAATGACCTACATAATCTTCATACTACCAAAAAAAAAGATATATAATCTCTACAAAAGTCTTTATCTATGACCGTACTATGTTTTGTGATGAATGTGAAGACAGAAGATAGAAGAAGATAGATAAATAGAATGATTTACATAGCACAAGGCGTTGATGCTGCTTATGGGAGGTTGTGTCTGCAACGATAACATGAAAATGAAGTTGGAGTGTCTTGGAACTTCTTGGAGTGAGTTTTTTATTTTTATTTTTTAGGGTTTGGGTGTTTTGGAATTATGGTAAAGTAGTAAATGTATTTTTGGAAGTTATTAAGAGAAAATAGGAATGAGAATCGTATCGACTACTCCCCCCTAGGTGATCTGATACCCAGTTTTGAGGAGATGTGATTACGGATTTTGAGGTGGGGCCCACTTATGTTTTTAATCCTGATTGCAAGTAAACGCAGGGGAAGTCAGAAATGGAAATCATTCCCTTTCCTCCCATACCCATTACTGATACGTAAACATGCCATGAATTCCTGATTTTGTGTGGGCCCCACTTGCATTTTTATTCTTTTATGTGAAATAAACACATGAGTAATCCGTAATGGGAATGGGAAACCAACTCCTTATTTGATTATGATTACAAATTAATAAACATGTTAGTGCTAGTTGTGCGTGTCATCTTTGCATGCTTTTAATTCTTCTTATATGTTTCTATTTTGGAACAAAACCAGTGGAAATCAAATCTTTTTTACAATGTTGAGAAATTTTTGGTTGTATCGGGAAATTCTCGGACATACGTGGGAAGAAATTGCTTCACCTCTACTTATGGATATTGGTGTTTTGAAAAAGGAATGGAGCTATTTTCATATTTTCTTCGACCCACTTAACTAGAACATACACAATCAAGACTAACTTAACAATACAATAAAATATATGACTATTTTGAAGTTAAAACTTAGCTATAAGCTACTATAGGAAGAGCATTTTTTCTCACAATCCTAATTTTTTTTATAGCAATATCTATTGATATGATCGAGAGATCTTTATGGACTGGAAAACGAAGTAAAAGGAAAACTTCTACTTGTGTCGTAAAACTTGAATTAATCACGAGAGTAGAATTAGAGACAATCTTTTAAACTTGGTGCTAACATATATTGGATACATAAACATGACCTTCATCCGAATTCACAAGCTTGAGCTTCCTATCCATTAGACCTATACCATGGTGGAATTGCCCTGCATATGGAAGCATCTTCTAGATGTAGCACACCAAGTTATATACATCTTTGTAGATGGAGAATTTGCAGGACAAGGCCTTTTGATGGCCACGTTGTTGGTTCATGAGTCTTTAATTGTGTGTTCATACGTGAACCTTTTTTAATGCTCCTTTTGTAGAAGTCTATTAAAATTTATTAAAATCTATGATCAATTACATAAATTCCCCTGAATTTTCAAATTGGTATCCGAATTTTGAAGACTCTACAAACTCATACCCAAACTCACAAAATGTTGTTGTGGAGACTTTTGTTAAATATGAGTTAAATTCCCGAAGAAGAGATTATACAAAAATTTATATTATCTTCTAAACAATTAAAAATAATAAATTCAAACCCAACTCTTCTCCAGCACCAAACCCACCCCTACCCCAGCCGCACCCCATCCACTATAGATCTCCCCTACCCACTGCAACCCCTCCACAATTTTGAAACGACATCCATATTTTGAAGGTTTTTATGTAGTTGATCCTAAAATCTATGATAAAAATGTAACAAACACCATTACAATTTAACAATCCATAGAAGAAATTCTTTTGACACAAGCGATATTGGGGGAGGGGGATGTTAATGAAAGAGAAATATAGAGAAAATTAAGAAGAAGATTAACTTTTATGTATTATTTCTCAAATAACTATACAATTACAAGAGTTAAGCTTTATAGCTTGTTAAATTTTATAAGGCTCTACTGATTATAATAGCTTAGTAACTAATTCCATAACATCAGTCGATAGGTTACGCTTGTCACAATCCTAGTTCTACATACTTTAACAGAGGATTCGAACATATGACCTCATATGCAATTCATACAAAAGCTAGAAGCCTATTACTATACAAGCCCCTTACTATGGAAATCAATTAAAATCCAGAACCCTATAACTTTTTTGAAATAAATACATAATCTAATTAATATTAAATGGGATGATTCATCATTGAGTTATTTACACTAACACTCCTTGAGGTTTTTGGAGTTTTTTAAAAAAAATCATGAGGTTTCAAAAATTACACGAACACCCCATGAGTTTAATTTTGTCTAAAGATTGATGATTTTATCTATATATATAAGCAAAAGGCAGGGAATGGTGAAACATTCAAAATACCAGAAAATGTCATTGGTTAATGTAAACATTAAGAATTGAAATTATTAATTAAATGAGGATAATATGGTAAATTCACACTTTTCATATTAAAAAAATTAAATTAAAAGAAAATTCAGATAATGGATCCTATTTGTTATGGAACACAACTATCCATTCTCTTTTAATTCTAAAATAAATTTAATTTTTTTAAAAAAAGCCTCTCGCAGCACGGAAGCGCGTGCGGAGAGGCTAGTATAAATAATTTATCCAAATGACAGAAGTTAGTCTTTGAGATTAGATTGCAAATATATTCATAGACGTTAATTTTTTCATTTTCATAAGTTTTCTTTTATAAAATCATCATTTTTTGGACGAATAATCAATGAAAAGGTATTTTATGAAAACAATTTGAAACCTTAGGGCGTGTTCATGAAAGTTTTGAAAAGTTATGAGATTTTCTGAAAACACTGGAACCCGTGAGAGAAAATACTGTTCATTATTTCCTATAGTAGTAATCATTTCGTTTGAGGTGTTCAAATCTCATGGTGGTTGATTAATCAACAAAGAAAAAACAAAAAGTCCAAAGTTTTATGGTTTAAAGAGCTTTTCACTGTCGGCCTGCGTTTTGTGGGCTGAACATGGCGACAGAAACACTGAACAAAGCCTCGTGACGTCCGTCACTTACCAATTTGGCCCTTTGCGACGTCGTCAGTCCTCATATTCTCTTTCACTGTTCCCCACCTTCTCTCTCTTCACTTCTCTTTCTGCGGCGTCTCGGTCCCGCCTTTCGATAATATCTGCTCCATATACATAAACACTAATTATTCTCTCTCTCTCTCTCTCTCTCGCTCTCTCTCTCTTTATTTTATTTTTTCTTTTCCATTTCACCTAAAAAATTTCCAATAATTATAATCTACTTTCGAAACTCGTTGCTTTCTGTCTCCATCGTCCACACAACTTGATCCGAGAATGATCCAAGGTGAAACATTTGCTCTGCGTCGCTCCTTTAATGTCTTCTTAGAAAAATAAGATTTGATGATTTGGTTTATCAGATATAATGGGTTTGCTTGGTTACCCAGAAAATGTGCGACCAAAGTAGGAAATGGCATTTGTGTTTATTAAAAGTAGGCTGTGGAATGATGCCAAATGTGGAACCTTTCTTGTTTCTAGTTTCAATCAAATAACTTTCAGGATTATTTTTTGTTTAAATTTTAATTTTTTTGGGGGGCAATAAATGATGGAAACTACTTTGTTCTTTCTTTGAGGGCATTCTATTTTTTCTATCACCTATATATTTTTTCTTCCTGGTGCTAATGGTTGCAGTACCTGCAGGTTAAAGATGCTGTGTTATGCGTCTTTCAGAGCAAGTAGGCTTTGTTTTAATATGCACTTTTGGGCTCACAATTGAATTCTGGTGCTCTAAGTGGCAACATTGACTGTAGACTGTAGTAATTAATTTGTGTTATTGGCACTTAGTAGGGATATACATAGCAAATGCTTACATACGAGCAAGACCCGGATGTTGTTCGGTGGGGTCTCGAGCTCTTTGATGGTGATCCATATTCTAATTGTGGGACTTATGGGACTGTTAACCAAGATGATGCTAATTATTATCAAGGGCAGTATGTTAGCAAGATGTGTATGACACTGATTGTGGAAATGTAGAATATGATGAACTTTTTGCTCATGCTCTTCAAGAAGAATTATCACTACTTGCAATAGAGGAAGAGCCTGGAGCTTCACCTGAAGAAGTGGAACATTTGCAATTATCTGTATTCCCACAAGATTGGCTGCAGCAATCTATTGGAAATTATGGCTCTGGTAAATGTTAAATGGAGATTTTTGTATTATTTTCTTTTGGTCTTTTTGGCTTTGGAAAGTTGGATGCTTTGCTTTAGGTGGTTGTGTATGTTATGTTTGCAATTTGTAGGTCAGGAGAGTGGCCAGGAAGAGAAAGATGATGTAGGGCCTTCTAGTTCATGTTCTAGCCCAGATGAAAAGTCATACTATGAGGATGAATGGTCGTACTCCCTAGAGGTGACGGGAGAGTGCACTTTTGATGGAGAAGTAGGAAAAAGGCTGAATCAGATGGTTCCCGTTCCTGTAAGTGCAGCATTATTTGTCAGAGTTATGACCTTAAAAAATTGCATCAAAATGTTTAGTTTTTATCTCTCTTGATTGGGTTTGTAGATTTTTTCTCTGCTTTTCCTTTATATATCGTTGATATATGAAGCTAGGTATCTTTTTGGTTTTTAATGGATAACTTTGTGCATGTGGACTATAATTGAGGACTTGAGATAGCATGCTTGTACTGCAGGATCTCTTAATTTTTGTTGCAAGCTATCAAATGTTGAAAATGCCCAATGACACATGTTGCTAGTGTTTAATTTTTATTTTCTCCTTTCTCTCCTGGAATAAGAGTGATTCCCTATGTGGATAAATGTGTGATATTGTAATTTCCTAATAAGCTTAACAAACAATTAGTCATGGTAGATGGTGGTCGGCAGGGTAGGAGATCTCTATGCTAATTTTGGCTTCTTGACAACAATGTTCTGTAGTTCATACTTTTATGTTCCTTGCTCGTTTTGTGCAGCATGTTCCTAAAATTAATGGTGATATACCATCGGTAGATGAAGCAACTTTAGATCATCAAAGGCTTCTGGACAGGTGTTGTTTTTGCTGCTCTCTGTGGAATGTTTTCTAGAATATCTCCCCCATCTTTGCACTACATTCATTCATAAGAAGTTCTGTGTCTACTAATTTTCTGCTGCTAGAGAAAAAAAAAATTATATTCCCAGCTTTGGGCAACATTTAGAATAAGAGCTTATGGGAGTAACAAGTTATGAAACTAATAGTGGATACTGAAGTCACAATTGGGACAAAATAGAGGGAACCCAAAAATATTTAGCTTGTTGATTTTCTCTTTTTAATAAATCAAAATGTAACATTTAGAAAGCATGATTTCTTCTTGAAATTGATTTGACTTCTGTTTCCTATTGTTTACGCATATTTCTTGTTACAAATTAACCTAGCTCGGGAGAGGCATTTTTTAAATCAAGATCCAAGCATTACTTGATCACATAAAAGTGTAAAAAAAAAAAGGTAACTTGTGATGTAATAGTGAAACCATGACATATTATGGACGTAATGAAGTGGTGCCAAACCCAGCCTAGATATGAATATGATGCCAGAAATGGTTTGCTTCTGTAGGTTGCAGTTATATGGGTTGATTGAGCGTAAGGTCCAAGGAGATGGTAACTGTCAGGTTAACTTCTTTCACTCGGAGAAAACCCGTTGGTGTGTCTTTGGTCATGGTGTTATGATGTCTTATCTTTAAGGTCACAAAAGCCTCACTAGATGAGTAACTACTCCAAAATATAAGTATCACATGATAATATTTAAGAAATTTTAATTCCTTAATTAACTTCCATTAGGGGAGAGGTGTGATTGTTTCCTCCAGACTGAAGATTTGCTTTCAGCATCTGTAGCTTCATGGACGTCTTATTTGTCAAAAATCAGATGGCCTACATCTTTTATCTTGTTGAAAAATTAATTATCTTAATACGTTCTGTTTTGCTATGGATATGATATCTAGCATGATTCTAGTTTCAGGACTTAGAGCTTTCTCAATTTTATTATCATCATTGTCGTTTTCATTATGAATCTATGATGACTATTAGTGTTATCATTATTTTAAAAGGGGTTGGATGATGAAGCCCAATTATTTGCCTGCAGTAAATTACATAGTGACAAATGATACCATATGTGAGCCTGCAGTAAAGTCCCACATTATGCTTAGAACTTATGAATCTATCACATATACTGTTTTATAATACATTTATGCCTCCACTATGTTTAACGTACACAAAACTTTTAGCTATAATTTCAAATTGTATTATATGAATTTCAAATATAACTTGTATGAAACTCTTTTGTAGCTGAATCAGGGTGGTTGTAAATAATGTGACATTATGTGACCGAGCTGTTATTCACTTTTCTACATTCTTGGAATTTGTGCAATTTCTGAACCCAAAAGTTTTACCACTTTGAAAATCAAAGCATATTTGTTTTATCAAGCAAGCGAACAAACAAACAAACAAACAAATAATGCATAGTCGTTGGGCAAGGAACAGTGCTAGTGTTTTTTAAAGGTACTATTTGTTATTTGTTCAGCCACTGACTGCCCTGTACATGTGGAAGCTGGCTTTTCTGTTATGGTGCTTAACGTAATTTATGCACGTGTTTGTATTGTAATATTCTCAGTTTCGCGCTCTATCAGATCAATTTTATCGATCTCCTGAGCACCACGAATTTGTGAGACAACAAATTGTGAATCAGGTTGGTGTCTTTATTCTCTATCAGTTTGGCATACTAGTCTTTTAACTATGACTTTGAGTTTTACTGGTATTATTGTTTGTGGACTTTTGTTTTGTTTCTCATTGCTGCAATGTCTTGAATGATCAGCTTAAGTCATACCCAGAGATATATGAGGGATATGTTCCCATGGCTTATGGTGACTATATGGAGAAGGTGTCCAAGTATTCATCTAGTCCTTTAGTTGGATTCATTATTTTCTTTTTTGGTAAAATTGACCGTGCTTTAATAATCGTGTTTAAAATAGGAGTGGTGAATGGGGTGATCATGTTACTTTACAGGCTGCTGCTGATTCGGTATGCTTTAAAAACTTCACTTTGTTTTCTCATAATTATTGTAAATTTTTCTTCTGCCTTTTGTTTTATGCAAAAATTCACAGTTAATGTTACTTTAATCATATCGCTTCATCTTGCCAAATAGCTTTTCCAATTTAATTTTGCTACTGGTATTTGAATTTAGTAGCCAAGAGATAAGGAGAATACTTGACAACGGAGAAAAGTTGCCTCATATGCGTCATAGAGGTTTTAATTGGTATTGGATAGCTATTAAAATGAATCTTGTGCAAAGTAACAATTCTAATATGTGCAAATTCAGCATCTACACAGCAAACAATACTTTCAATTAGTTAAGGTTGACCGGTAAAAGCTGCTATTTTGTCGAACTTGTTAGGTAGTGTAGCATATTCCATTTAGGGCATGTTTTCTGGATAATTAACTTCCACTCTAGTTGTCGATGTTACACTCTGTTCAATGTTCTAATTCCATTAAAATGCGGTTATACTATACTTGGGTTATGTTGAGTTTGATGGATCATATTTTACCAAAATAAAATTATTAGACTTGTGAATCAATTGTCCAAGAAGTTCAAACCTCTTTTTTGTGACTCATATCTTTTAGCTACAATAATAACACATGTTAATGATTTATGGCAGTATGGAGTTAAAATTTTTGTCATAACATCTTTCAAGGACACCTGCTACATTGAAATTCTTCCTAATGTCGAAAGGTCGAAGCGAGGTAAGTTAGTTATTGCTTTGAAGTTCCTCCCCTATTTTTCTTACTTGTATGCACTTAATCTGGTGGTATATCTTTATTCACGTAGAAGAGCATGCTGTTCTTGGTAGTATGAGAAAACTTTCTGTGGTCTATGAAGCAAGAGGTACTAACAAGTCCGCAGAATTAACTATAAATTTGCATTACATAGATATAATCACCAGGCTGGTTGTATCAATCTCGTAGGTTTTCTTCCCATGATGAAGATAAGAAGGAAAACTCATGTTTTAGTGTTGTATTTGGTTCAATTTACATTTGAACTGTAACGAAATTTGAAGACTATGTTCTTTCCATTTGTTATGAGATATTTATTCCAATTTTTCCAAATAACTAAAGAGCTAAAGCATTTTCCGTTGCACCTATCCACTTTTAGAGCCCAACCCAATTCAGTTTTTGAACTCACTAAATGTTTAACTTTCTAAAGGCCTAATTGATTTAAGCTCATGATTTCAGAACCCATTAGAATGTGGTACATTTAGTTTTTAATTTCTTCATCCCAAACCGTTTTTCTTTCAACTTCCAATGTTGCATGAGTGGTTTCCTAAGCACTTAATTCAGTTCAGGTTACGGTGGTGTAATGCTGAAAATAGCCCTTTTCTTGCTTAATCTTGATATCCCCTTTATGTGTTGAATCGTTGGATAAATTTTATATTGTGCAGTAATTTGTTTGAGCTTTTGGGCAGAGGTGCACTACAACTCAATATATTCTGAAGGAGGTAAGTCTTGATATATCTTAGTTTTGAACATTTACCATTGCATTTGCTTTTTTGATCAAGAAAATATAATAACTGCATACATTGGTTGGGTGCGTTTTGGTATAAGCTTCCAATCAAAATATATGAATTTATTTACTAGGATTTTCAGTTTATATTCATAAGGAAGGGAAGAATGGGTTGAGAAGCTAAAGAATCACTCAATATTGCGTCGCACTTTAATTTTGTGGTCAAAGTTAATTTGGATTGGGCTAAACCGAAGATATGGTTTGGTTCCTTATTGGCTTTTAAAGTCTTCTGAGAACCCTTAATGCAGATTTTGAAATTTCTTAATTACGTTTCAGCAACAAGGGGACTTGAGTGCCTGTATTACCATTCCCAAAACTACTCACCCCACCCACCATTTAAAGTTTCATTTTAATGACAATCATAAATTTCTAAACTACCTAAAATACATGGTAAACATAAAATAAACCAACCCTACCATCATGCAATGCAGTGCCTCTTGGTGAGTGAGCTGCCATGGATGGTGGCAATGGACTGAGTGATATATGATGACAGCATTAACATTGACTATGTGGTGGTAGCCATTTTCTTTTTAGTCTGTGGCACTATTTTAATAACGTGATACATGTATGGTTCAAATCCAGATGCACTCACATTTGAGACGAAGAAGAAGAAGAAGAGGAGGTCATCAAATAAATACCAATGACTGATGGTAGTGACAGACTTTGCTCCTATATTGCTTGTCTATCTATATCCTCTTGGAAGAATATTTGATACTCTTTCTAATGTTTTTGCAGGGTTCGCTTTTTATGTGGACTTTGAGGACAGATACCATACCAATGCATAAATGCTGCTATGTACATGTCTTTCGATGGAAATTCTCTGGCACACTCATAAATAAAGTGTTTTGCAATTAACATGCAAGACCTTTTACCAGTTTATTATCGTTGCTGACTTGTTTGGAGTTCTTTGGCTTCCATTTCTCTCCAGAATAGTCTATATTTGTGCAGAGTTATTCTGGGCTTGAGCATGCAAGTTTTTGTAGTTGCATGATTCTGGATGGCATTATGAATTTTTTGAAAATCCACGATACCAGTACTTTCAGAATTGAGTGGAAAAGGAAGAAAATTTCTTCAGAATATGAAATGGTGGACTGTGCTCTCAACCCCATATTTAATGTTGGCCTGTGTTAGTTGAAACTTTAATATGCTTTCAGTAAGCTTTATTTGTTGTATTTCATAAGGGGTTAGCCTTCTTGTCGATGTACTGGAGTCCCCTTGTGCAGCATTATGGGACACTAAGGAGTTAATGGGAGAGATTTGGGATAGGAGAGGTGCACATTCTATAATGTCGATGAGGTTCATTATATCTCGTCCATCACTTAGGTTTTCATTACGCCCAAATGTTATCTTGCATGCCAATTTGGTAGTATAAGATACTTGCATTGTTGGAATGTGAGTCATAACTGTTGATTAGGTCCATTTTTGTTGGAATGTTATGTTCATCAAGAAATATGATTATTTGCTTATATGAATTGATTTTGTACTTGTGTTGATATAGTTTTAAGATCAGAAATTCCAAATAGACACTATGTACTCCACTATGTTTCATAATCATCATGATAATTATTGATGAGCGTTTTAGTATATGAGTGTGAGAAAGCAAAGGTCTCCTTGAATAGATTCCTTTCTCTCTATTTCATGATCATTGGACATTGTTAAAACGGTAATTGCTCTAAACAAAAAGATTTTTCTTTTGGGTAAGCATAATCAATAATTAAATGACCTGTCCTAAAATATTACATTTACAATATTGGTTTTTAGGGTACATTTGTAAGACTATATATAATATATGGTTTGGATTCATTAAAGATTTTATGTTAAGGATTGATTAAGGACTTCTAATCTCAATCATTGTATTACCAACATATCTAATATATGGCTAAGATTAGAACACTTTAAATAATCCTTAACAAAACTCCTTATCGGAGAATTTATCCTTAATTTGGATGGAAATTTGGATGAAATTTGAAAAGAATTGACAGTAGGTCCTGAATTGGCCATTTTTAAAAGATTTGTCCGTATTTTACCCAAAAAATTGATTATGGGGCAAATTGACACTATCTAAATAATTTAGGGGGTAAAACTGCAGAAAACTCAAGTATATATAATAATTTTATCTAGTTGGGTCCTTCTTGAAGTAACGTTCACAATGTAATGCCCCATCACTCTACTCAAAGCTATATACTTTCATCACATAACATTTTCTTGAAACCTAGAATAACGATGGGTTTAGAATATAGTAAACTAATGTTACTAAGCTGTCAAATTGAAACGATAGGGATAGACTAGCAAATTCGAGTAAAGCACATGGTACTAAGTATAATTGACTCGTTGTAGGGGTCTTTTTTCTTTGGCAACAAGTGGGCTGGGCTGATAAAGTTGTCCCCTTTGTCTGAGTTCGAAAATTAAGCCTCAAAATGCTTCGAAAGGGCAGCAAGGCCTTAGGAAGTATTTTGATTATTTTCACCAATCAAAACAATAGCAACTTACAGATAATTTCTTCATACTTACAGATAAACTTTTGGGCTTGGCATGAGAAGCATGTGGCATGAGAGCAAAATTATTATGGGTTTAGCACTTTATGAGAGGGAGAGAGTTGTGGGTTCCTATGAAGGACAAAGGTTCTAATGGAAAGGAAGAGAGGTTCTAAGGAGGATTGGTGGAGAGTTTTGGGTGATTTTCGTAGCTTCCGGCAACTTGACAGTGACTCTATCAAAGCTTCTGTCAATCTGCCAAAACAGGGGAAATAAGGGAAAATGGGCAAGGATAGCACGAAAATTGCTAGGTTTGCAAGTGAGAGAAAAAGCTTGCTCTCAGAAGGTTGTGGGTTGTGTTGTGCTGGGTAGGAGGGGTCCTATTTATAGCTGCTGGGAATGGGTCTTCTCTAAGAAACCCTAATGGTTTCTTCCCAATCTAACTAGGCTTTCCTCTTCCTCTCTTCTCCTCTTTCTTGACTTACCTCATGGTGGCAAAAATCAGTTCTGCCCAATCCCACAAAATCAGAGATTTTGGGTGCTCCAGGCTTCTTCCAGCAGTTACCTCAGAGAGGAGCTTCTACTTTCACCCATTTTTTCCTCTTCTTTCTTCCTCTTTTCATGGCCAATATCTGATGGAGGAAGTAAAGTGGGTATGCATGTTGGTTCAGAGGACGGCACCTTCCCTTGCACGCCAATATCCCTTGGTCCTTTTACTGTCTTCACTTGGAACTTGCTCCTTCCATGTGTAACCTCCCAGCAGCCCCTTTTTATGTGGATCCTTTGGCCTTTTGTGGCTTTTTGCTTCAGCCAAGTGCTGAAGGCCTTGGACCCTTTTTATTCAAATGGTATGGGCCTTTCAATATAGAAAACCAAGTCATCTATTAAGTGGGTTAGGTTCACCAAATATTTGGGCTTTATGGGCTATCTAAGATAATGGGCTATTTTTACTAAAGTGATGGGCTATTTTGGTTGGGTTACTCTAGTTGAAGCAATGGTCCATCTCCTCTCTTGTGCTTACCCATGTTTGGGCCTAAGAAAATGGGCTTGAGTCCCGGGGCCCCCAAGCGACCCAAGACTTCCATTTCTCGACCCATCAATGGGCCCCATGACAACTTGTTACCATCCATACCACAACCCACTCAAGCAAGCCCCAGACATTTGAGTGACTTGGGCCCACTTAAGCTTGATTGGGTGTGAAATAATAATTTCCGGCTTGGCATGGCATGTCGTTTGGCATGCTTTTAATTATGACGCTTGATAGGATAATTGGCATGAATTTACAGAGCTAAATGCATCTTTATAATTTTAATCTCAATTTCTAGCGTGACATATTCTTATTTGGCATGGCATGCAGGGTGTGGCTTGTGCATGGCAGACTTTCGTGTACTCCAAATCAGTTTTTTTTCCAATAATATATTGTTTTGGGCTAGGAATCTGTTTGGGCCCAACCATGGATTTTTTAGGCCTCAACACTTGTATATATCACCAGTTTCATTTTTATTTATTTTTTGCATCTTTCTTTAAGAGCATTTCCAGCAGTGGAGTCTAGGCTTGGGCTGGGGGCGGGGAAAGGGGAGGGGAGGGAGTGGGGTTTGGGCAAAAAAAGGGTTTTCAATAGCAAAAGCTAGCCCGGGCAGGAGGTGGAGTCCATGAGCCTGGGTTGGCCCGAGGGCAAGGCGAGCCCGAGGTCCAACTTGAGTTTTGGGATGACGTTAGCGCTGACGTCAGCCCTCAAATTTGATATATATTTTTTTTGGCAATAAAATAATGAAAAAAATTCGAAATTTTTTTTTAAAAAACCCAAAAATTAATGAATTTCTTATAAATTCCAACCAATACTCTTCACTTTTAACACCAAATCCTCATACATTTTCTTCTCCTTCAACTATTATTCACTTTCTACTCAATATTTTTTCACTTTCAAGTTTATTTTTTTTTCACTTTCTATCCAAAAATCTTATCTGAAAATATTATCCCAATTAATTGTTTAGGTAAACAAATTTGTGAAAAAAACAAAAAAATGAATAGTGTTTGCCCTTTGCCATAGCAAATGTTGGAAACACACATTGCTTTTTGCAAGGGCAGCCACTATTCATATGAATAGTAGCTGCCCTAGCCTCCCTCTTGCCATGGCAAAGGGCTAACTACTGGAAGTGCTCTAAGAAACCAACACAATGTAATGCCTCGTGACTCACTCAAAGCTATATACTTTTATTAAAGAACCAACAATGCCTTACCCTATCAACCGTACATAAAGGTATAGTAATCTAATGTCGTATTGAAAATAAAAAATTTCTAAAATTGAACTCATATATACATAAATTCTCATATCGGAAGGACGCCATGTATTCTCTACTATCCTCCTGCTTTTCTCCCTCTTTACAATGACATCCGCATGATAATGACGTGCACACATCATAATGAGAGAATAACTATTATATAGTAAGTCCCATTCTATTTATGTATTAGACATAACAATCTTTTACTAATTAGGATTTGAGAGATAGAGTTTTTATGTTTGGGTTTTAATATTTATGAATCAAATTTTGTTTTGAATTTGGCCAAAGAGGAGGCTCAGATTTGTTAGGCCTATCTAAATTAGAAAGGTAAAATACAATTTTACCCATTTTGTTTAAAAGCCTGGCCAAAATCAGATCTCATCATTCCCCTCTCTCTTGACTGGAAAACAAGGCAGCCACATTCTCAATTTCACAGCGACGTTCCGTCGCCGTAACAACCTTATCTTGTCATCATTCCTTCATGAAAGTTGCTCGCCATCACCTCCTCTATCATCTGCCCAAAATGCCAGACCCAAACAGCAGGCCTTCGTGGCCAATTTTGGCTGGAACAATCCAGCAGTCGTGGCCTGCCATAAACCCAATTTCACGGCAACTTTCCATCGCTATAACCACCTTTTCTCGCCATTGTTCCTTCACGAAAGTTGCTCGCAATCACCTTCTCTATCATCTCCCCAAATATCCAACCCAACCAGTCGGAGTTCATGGGAAATTTTGGCTGAAACAGTCCAGCAGTTGCGGGACTGTAGCACCACAATATCCAAGTCATTGTCTAGTGAAGTGTCGCCGCCATCACTGGTGTTGTTCGGCTCGTCCAGGTCAATCAACTCCTCTTTCTCATTTCTTCTTCTCCGATTCTCTTAGTTCGGCATCCAATCAATTTTACCATGGAAAAAACCAAACAAATAAGAACATTGATTGCAGTTTCTGTTTCCGTTTATTACTTTCATCATGGTTTGCATTTTGGTTCTCACTTATTAATATGTTTATTTTTTCCCCGTACTCAGCAGTGTAGTTTTGTTTCTATTAAATTAGTTTCTTTTTTGTTGCTGTTTTTTTTTTTTTGGCATTTTTTTTTGTTTACATCATGATATCTACATTGTCTTTGTTTTAAATCTCACTGAAATATGAGAACTTTTAATTTTTTATAGAAACTGCAGTGCATTTTTTGATATTCTTCTTCTATTGCAGTATTCATGTTTTGATGTGAAGCTCAGTTTTTCTAATGTTGAGGTATGTATATTCTTTATCAAATTGTTATTTGAATTTTCTAGTTATTGTTTGGTTTTGATAAGTTGATTTTTCAAATCTTGAAGTAGTTTTTGTTTTTACTTCGGCTTTTTGATTAGATTTGAGTTTGAGGTGCTGTTTAGTTAGAGATTTTTGGCACAATTTTCTAGTACTTTTATCATGGTTTTGACTTTTAGTTTCTCACTTATTAGAAGGTGCATTTTTACTTAGACTTTGCAATGCAGTTTCCGTTTCAGTACTTTCATCATGGTTTTGCATTTGGTTCCTCACTAATTTTAGTATTTTCATCATGGTTTTGCAGTGCATTTTTTGTTTTGTTGGAATTTGTAGTTTTGTTTTTTTTTTGTTTGCATATTTTTGTTTTTGTTTACATCATTGATATCTACATTTTATTTTGTTGCAGTTTCTGTTTTTGTTTTCTATTTTGTTTTTGTTTTTGTTACCTCATTGATATCTACATTGTCTTTTTGTTGCAGTTTCTGTTTCTGTTTGTTGTTTTTGTGTGAATCTATGTTGAAGTGCTTTTTTTAACCATTGATTGTTTATATAAATATTGTGTAATTGAATAAATATCATAAAAATAAGTTTGGAGTAGTGGTTGTTAGTGAGACTTCTTCCTCTAAGGGTCAAGGTTCAAGTCCCTTTAATGACACAATTTTTTTATTTTTTTTAAGGTTAATAAAGGGGCAACAGAGTTGGTACCCCGATTGGCCGGAAAGGGGATTGCCGGAGTTGGACATGTGGCATATAGTAAGTCCCATTTTATTGATGGATTCCTGAAATAATTTTATGTAAGGGACACCTTTTAGTGGTCCCCTATGATTGTTTTTTTCAATGACCCTAAACCATCTATTTTTCAAGTCTTCATTCATATATCATCCTTGCAAAAAATCAGGAAATTGAAAATCATAGGCATCTAGTTGGACCAACAAAATGGACGAATGCAGTGCTTCAAGAAAAGACTATAATAATAACAATCATCTAATTGAGTGGTCAAATAGTTTCATATTCAAGTGATTTTTTGCAAAGATGATCTTTGAGATAATATCTATAAATTAGACAATTCAGATCATTAAAATATAATGCGTGGTGGGCCCTACAAGGGTGGTCCCTCAAATAGGCCTATGAGACCCTCAAATAATTTTATTTGAGGTACCCTTTAGGGTTCCCTACGAATTTTTTTTGACAATCAAACATCTCAAGTCCTTATTCATAGATCATCCTTGCAAAAAATCAGATAAATTTGAAATTGTTTTGACATCTAATTGTGTCTTATAAAATCAATGAACACGTGCTTCAAGTACTAAAAATTTCAAAATTTAATTGAGTGGTTAATGATATCGGATTCAAGTGATTTTTTGCAGAGATGATCTTTGAATGAATATCTACAAAATAGATTGTTTGGATTAATGAAATACAATACGGAGTAGACCCTATAAAGGGTATCCTTATTTGAGGGATCCCTCAAATAAAGGACACCCTTTAGGGTCCCCTATGAATTGTTTTCAACAATTCCAACCGTCTATTTTTCAAGTCTTCATTCATAGATCTTCTTTGCAAAATATCATGCAAATTGAAAATCAATATAAGACGTCTAGTTTGGACCAACAAAATAGACGAACACAGTATTTTTAAGAAAAGAATATATAAGAACCATCTAATTGAGTGGTCAAATGATTTCGGATTCAAGTGATTTTTTCCAAAGATGATTTTTGAGGAAATATCTAAAAACTAGATGGTTCAGATAATTGAAATACAATGCAGGGTTGCATCCTATAAGGGTGTTCTTCAAATAAGCTTATTTAAGAGATCTTTTATCTGAAGCTCTTTGTGTGTATATACACAGAAAAATTTACAGCAGCATGACTCTTCATTGAATGAATCGGCTAAAACATGGAGTAATTAATATATAATTAGATTCTTATAACATTTATACTACTACTACTATTACTACTATGTACAAGTGTACTATATAAATGGAAGCATATGATAACTGATAGCATCATATACATACCCGTTTGTTTTAAAATTGAATGAATCCTAGTTCAAAACTATAGACCATTCCTCCTTCAAGTCTGTTATATTTCTATATTTTTTCCCTAGAGGCATTTGTAGCGAGTGCACCCTCATATGTTGGGCATGGTTGTTTTAATCGTGTAGAATTTATGGCAAATAAGTTATTGACCACCAAATATCATCTAAAGAAATTCCAAGTCAGGATACCGAAGTGGAGTCGTTAGAGGACAAACTTACATCTATATAAATAAAATAAAATAGTTTTGTATGGCAATGGCGGAGAATCAGGAATTTTTCAAGGGTGGGCTAGCTAAAGTTATTAACTTCAAATTTTAATGATTATTTTTTTGGTACTTACAATTTCTATAGTCATTCTGGAAATAAAAGTAAACATTAAATCATATCAATCACGCTAGTTCATATCTCCATAGGACTAATTTTCAATAAGTTTTAACATAAACCAAATAGGGTTTTAACACCATAGTGGATGAACATCTAAGGCTTTTTTACCTAGATTGACCTTAGGTTCCTTCATGCATTCATCATACATGAAAAATTGTTTTATGTAAAAATATTGACTAAGTATGAAAAATGGGGTTTTCGGAATAATCATTTTCTCAAGATACTTTTGGCGGCTTTTATTCCTCACACATCAAATAAGAAAACTGATTTTATGGGATTTTAGTATGAAGTATATATGACTTAATGAGCCATCATTTTTAGCCTAAATTGTATTTCGCACTAAAACCGATTTTTCATAATTTGATTTGGTGAGAATTGATTTTCTAGTATTTTTATTTAAATCCAAATGGGGGGGGTACTTCCTTATTTACATTGTAACTTAAGTAAATGGCGTAATATAAAAATAATATAAGTAAAATGACAAAGACATTTACTAAATGTTGAAAATGGAAATAAGGTAATCTGTACACCTCAACTGACTAGGCTAATATTGAAAATAAGTAAATATATAGGTTTATATTTTTTTTCTTAAAAAACCACCTGGGCTACAGCCCACTGTAGCTCTTAGTGTGGTTCCACCCACATATATGGGCTAGTAAATGTTGGAATTTTATTCGGTACCGCTTGAGTACGCTTCATGCAAAGACTTGTATCAGTGGAGCAAGCTTAGAGCTTCGCAAGCGTTTTGCCCTCTCAATCAGGGAGCTATAATTGGGGTTAGGATGCCTCTTAACATACTCGGGTGTGAGTTTCTTGATACAAATGGACTCAGATAACATTGCTCTATGGGATGAGTCCAAAACTCATTAATAATCCCCATTTTACATTCACAACAAACTCATACGTTGTTGACGCGGTAATTTCTGAAGTTAGTGGATCGTTGTGTGCTAATGGAATGATACGAATCTTAAATAGAAACAAATTTCTGGTGAGGTTTGAATGTACTAAGGATCTTTCTTGGAAAATTGTAAGAAGTGCCTTAAATTGCAATAAAAAAACTTGTACATCATAGTTGTGGCACGAGCAGTGGATGTGTTATTTTTGGGAGGTTATTACATCAGATTTGAATTTTACCACTATTTCTAGAATGCATTTTATTTCGCAGAATATTATTTCAGAATTTCAATCGTAAGGTCATTCTAATATATACGATTTAGTAGACATGGGCTCAGCCAAGTTGGCTAAAGTGGATGTGCTCCTCACTCTGTACCCGAATTCGAATCCCTCTCCCCATAGTTTAGATTAAATTAAAGTAAATTATCGCATATATTTTATAAAAAAAAAACATATACGAATTAATGATCTCATCCTATTGTTTAGGGAGAGGGAGGAGAGAAAGGGGGCGCCGGGGGGAGGGGGGTGGGGGTGAATTCTAGGCAGATTGATATGTGGGGCGGTATTTGTTCCAGCTTTCCGGTCCAGGCAGAATTGTTGTGGGGCCCAATTCGCATCAAACCAAGGAGCCATGTGAAGACCCCAGCTACATGGACCACCTATCACCAACTCGCCCATGCTGCTTGCACCACTTGTCAAGCCCAGAACAACTATTTGTTTCAATCCAACGGCTGCATTAAGTTGCTGTGTCAAACTTTTTTTTTTTTTTTTCATTATGTATATAATCAATGGACATGATTTTTAAGCAATCTCATGGGAAAAATTCACATCTAATGGCTGAAATTTAAATTCAATGGCAAAATTAATTTTTATAATTACAATTCAACCTAAAATAATTTTGTGATTATCATTTATCTTAATATGTTTTGATTTTAAGTGAAATTATATTATGTTTTGGATTTTGAATTTTTTTTAGGTTAAAATGTTCAGAAAATTAAATCACGAATGTTGAAATAAAAATAATGTTAAGAAAAATTAACCAAAATAAAATAAAATTAAGGGTTAAACATTTTTAAACAATTTAATAAAGTTGCGGACTCAAATTATGAGTATGCATGGTTGGAGGAAAAAATCATTTGAGTCCGGGCAATATATGAATACTTGTATTTTTAAGGGGAGAAATTTGGGTTTAGCCCCATTTGGATTGGAGATGGCCTAACAGCTATGCTTAACAGATGCCAACAATAACACGTGAATAGCAAGTGGGTACTCTAACAATACTAAACTAACTTGAGCTGATGTGTTCATCCATCATTCCCCCTCAAATCCAGCTGGGTTCCCAAGCCGTAAATTACCACAATGCTTTGTGAAGATTGGATTGTGTAACCCTTTTGTGAATATGTCTGCAACCTATTCATCTGTTGGAATATACTGCATGGAGAGATCTCTTCTTTGTACTCTTTCTCTAACAAAGTGAAAATCTATATCAAGATGTTTGATCCATGAGTGATACACATGATTAGAACTCAATACTAGAGCAGAGAGGTTGTCACAATGTAGAACTTAAATGTTCAATACTGTAATGCGCCAACAATGCTTCTGTAGATTGTATGATTGGTCAAAGCATCACCTTCAGTTTTCAATAGTTGACAATGTGGTTTAGAAGGGGTAGGACAAGGGCGACATGAACTCAAACTAGCCTTAGCAAGCAAATCTTTGGCATATTTAGACTAGTTAACAAAGATATCTCCAGCTGCATTATAAGAGATCTGTAATCCTAATAAATATTTCAACTTCCCTATATCTTTCATATCAAACACTGAGCTTAACTCATCAACAACTTCCTGAACCAAAGCCACCTTCGAACCAGTCAATATTATATCGTCCACATGTAAGAGAAGGATCACAATATCTGAACGTAGATGCTTCACAAATAAGCTAGGGTCAGAGTGAGATGATTCAAACCCAACGGCTGGAAGATAACTTGTAAATTTGGCATTCCAAGCCCCTGGAGCTTGCTTAAGATCATAAAGAGACTTCCGTAACTTGCACACATAACTGAGATATTTTGGATCCTCGAAACCTTGTGGCTGACACATACAGAATTCTTCTTTAAGATCACCGTGTAAAAAGGCGTTCTTAACATCAAGTTGACGGAGTGACCATCGATTCATTGATGCGATACTTAAGATCAACCTTAGACGTTTTAACATCAAGTTGACGGAGGACCATCGATTCATTGATGCGATACTTAAGATCAACCTTATTGTGGTGTGTCTGTGTTAGTATGAAAATTGTATTGTCATTTCCTAGACTCTAGCATAGGTTGAAAATTAGTGTGTGAAGAATTGTTACTGGATGTTTTGGCACAACTTATTCAACCACATACTTTCGAGACATGACCTGACCATATGAGAAACTTAACAACAGGTAAATCATGACATAATCATGCATTCAAAATAGGGTTTCTGATTAAAGCTTTTTGATGTCGTTGTGATTTAAGTTAAAATATTAGCATTTATCTTCACGACATGCACCGTGCTTATCTCCTAGTTAACTTGTTTTAGGAGACACTTATTCTTAATAATAGTGACTGTTTGGTGTTGTCACTGCGAGTCCTAATTGAATTAGGTTTTATATTGATAATTGGATAGTTGGGTTGTCATCTGTTGGATGTCTCATGAAGAGACCTTTTTGCATCAGGCTTAGGAGTTTCAATTTGAATGGGTCTTAGAGTCATAGTTGCTTTGGAAGTGTAGTCTCGTGGTTTGCTCTCTAGTGGGAGAAACCTGCTTTGCATAAAGGCATTGTTGTTTCTTTTTCAATGTTAAGCTTTTCATTGCAATTACATCTTTGAGCATATTGAATCTTTTAGGAAAAGCTGTCATGCTTATTTTCTTTGGTAAGTCATCAAGTGCTCCTTTGTTGCTTGGTGATTTATCGAATTTATTCATCATTCACATGCATGTCGGTGACTCATACGGTTGACGACACCAAGACCGTGGTGGCGGTTTTCCTCCTGCGAGCTTGAAGTAATCGTGAACAGTATTGCATTCAACATAAGGAGTGTCGAAGAGATCCCATGACAGAAGTTGAGTTACGAAGAAGTCGGTACATTATCTAGAATGTGTCTAGAATAAGTGTGTGGAGTACTTCTTGTAATTATCGTTCTATAATGGATTTGTGTTGGACAGAGGAGTCTCGTGGATTTTCCTCAGAGGTGGGATTTTACCACATTAACTAAATATCTACGTGTTCTTTTACTTTAGCTTTGCACATCTCATGATTGATATGCCATATCAATCCTGCTTCGAAAGTCTGTTGTTATTTATTGCTAATAAACTCAAATTAGCCTATTCACCCCCCTCTATGCGTTTTTAGTCATCCTACATATATTTTCAGTCTAACACAAGACTAAAAGTTTCACTGAATCCAGTCCAAGAGCTTGGTTGAAGCCTGGGCAACTAATCTTGCTTATATCTACCAAAGTACTTATGAGTTTCTCTTAATTCGATATACCCATCGACAACCAACAATATTTTTGTGAACTGGCAAGAACTAACTCCAGTACCCTGAGCATGTAATGCCTCAATTTCGTCCGTCCATAGCTGGAATCCAATGAATAGATTGAGAAGCAACCTTCTAAGTGGCTCGTTCAGTAGCATTATGTAGAACAGGAAGAGTGGTATGATAGCATGATAATCTTCAAACTATTTAGACTTAACGATACCTGCCTTTGATCTTGTCTACATAGCATGAGTGTTAAAAGGAGGAGATAGGCAAGAGAACTTATAGTTGCTGGTCATTAATCACAGATAACACTAAATCACTGGAAGACAAGGCAGGATTCTGAGGAGATTCTAAAGATGAAATAGAAACACTCTATGAACTATGATTTTGGGAAGAAACATGCTGAAGAGATATAGAACCAGATATATCACTAGGATTTAAGGCATGTATACAGGTGCAAGTGAAACACAAAATTGGTAAAGTATGACTCTTGGAAGAGCATGACATTGGAACTGAATCTGCTAACATGAATAGGATTTAAAAGGAAAAACAGTTTCATCAAGAATGACATGCATGGAAACAATAAACCTTCGGTGGATCTGTTGTAACAGATGATCTCTTTATAACCTTGAGAATATCCCATAAAAACATACTGAACTGTCTTGGCTGAAGCTTATGTTCATTATAAGGTTTGAAATATGGGTAAACTGCAGTACCAAAAATCCTAAGAGATTTAATATTAGGAGCCTTGCCATACAAGCTTTGAAAGGAGATTGATATCTTAAACTGAACTAGGCCTAAGATTGATGAGGTGAG
This sequence comes from Prunus yedoensis, assembly GCA_005406145.1. Taxonomy (NCBI): domain Eukaryota; kingdom Viridiplantae; phylum Streptophyta; class Magnoliopsida; order Rosales; family Rosaceae; genus Prunus; species Prunus yedoensis. The sequence goes on along the minus strand of BJCG01001691.1, from coordinate 32,875 downwards.
CAGCATGAGCAACTGAATGAAACCATAATTTATTAGGAAGAGCATAAGCAACTAGTAAAGTAAGAGCAGTTTCGATAATATGTCGATTCTTCCTTTTTGCCAAACTGTAAGGATTGTAATTGTTGCTTTGTTTGGCTCTTCTCTTTTTTGGACAAAACCATTGTAATCTCCTTAGATATTTGAGATAGTATCTAGGTTAGATTAAGTGGTTGCTGGTTCCAAAGATCTCTTTGGTGAAGAACATGAAAGAACATTTTGCATACATTCACATGGATTGATACAACTTTAAAATCATTTTATGTTTTCATTCTGTATCAATCCTCTCCTGTCTGTTTTAAATCCACCCTTTACTTTGCATACATTCGCAAAGTTTGATATACAGGGATTGATACAAACTTTAAAATACATTTTATGTTTCATTTGTATCAATCCATCCTATATCTGTTTTAATCCATCCATTTTAGAAATCAATTAATAGTTTATGACAAATATCTTTCTGCACTTGATTTCTGAAAGATAAAATAGAATTATCCTATGCATCTTACATTCTCTTATCAGTCAAACTTTCTTGAAACTATTGTTCTTCATGGAATCAATAGTTTCATAATAGTGCCACTTGGTTGAAACTATTATTTTTCTTAAAAGTTAAACTATATTCTTCTTGAAACCAAGTCCCTAACTGAACCTGTTTTTTATATTGAACTCCTCTTTATTGAAACTTGCTATCAGTTCTCTATAAAGACTGAACTTAGTTTTAATGAAGAGGCAAGCATGTTAAGCATTTTGTATCACGTTTTAATCTTAGCCTTTACTATGCTTCCAGGTTCATGTTTTTGAAAGATCATCATATCAGTTATTAAACATTCAAAAACTTACTTCAGTCATCTTGAATTCTTGAGAGTTATGAGTATGATTGCATACACATAAAACTTACTCCAAGATTATTCTCACTTTGATTAAATGACTGCTTTGGTTCATTATTGTATTTATGATAAAACCTTGTTTCAAAGTTCGAACATCTTTTGGTTTTAATTCATAACTGTACATGTTTCTTTTATTTAGTTCAATCATTTGTATGATTGAGATAGATGAATTTATGAAACCATAACTCACTTCATAACATCATATCAGGAGCAACTTATGCTTGGTGCTGTTGCAAGGTCGAGAAAAGAATCCGTTGCTGTGAAGTAAAGAAATGGTGCTTTGCTAGAAGGTTAGATAGTTAGCTGCCTATTGTGTGTAGTTGAGCTAATATCCTCATATTTCTGTACTTTACAATTGAGTGGATTGAATCTTTTCCTAGCTTGGTCCCCCAATTTTTCCCTTATAGGTTTCTGGGTTAACAAATATTGTGTCATTTACATTACCACCCCCTCCCCCCTAATTTATCCCCGCACGGTAGGTTTTATAAGAGCTAAGCTCTTGTTTTACACAAATCCATTTTGCTAAGGGGTGTATGGACAAGATCACCTAATGAAGAAAATTGCCTACTAATGAAACTCACTACCCCCAATCACTTTGAAAATACTGAATAGTAGCCTTAAACTGATTAGTGAAAAGAGCATAGAACTTGAGAAATTCTTCAAACACTCCAGATTTATTAAATAGTGGATAAAGCCACAAGTAACCAGTACACTCATCAATGAAACTGACATAATATCTAAAAACACATTTATAGATTTATTGTCGGGAAGGACCCCATACATCATTGTGAATCCTCTGAAAAGGAATACTAGACTTAACATGATCCTTGGAAAGGGAAAGGAAAGCTTGTGCATTTACCATATAAACAAGCAGTACATAGTGCTTGAGCATTCTTTGCACAACGGTATTTGTTAGATGCCTAACCTTTGATGCCAAATAAAGACGTTGGCATGTTGTCCAAGATATGCAACTGGAGCTGAAGAATAGAAGACACACCTCGAGATCTTTGAGAAGTAGAAAGAGGAATGGGATATAAACCTTGATTACTTTTGTCTTGGTTATCTTGTCTTGTATATAAAAGCTAGAGGCGTCAAATGTTATAAAACAATTATTGTCTTTACACAGTTGATGGATGGATAAAGGTTTGCTTTGAGCTTAGGAATATGCAAAACAGATGGGAGAGATGCAATGAAGTAGATTGGGCACAAGAGATAGTAGCAGTGCCAAGATTCTGAATAGTCAAAACCTGCCCTATTGCCAATAGTAACATTCTCATCAACATCACAGGAGTCACATGATCCAATTCATATGAATTGCCAACCATATGATGGGAAGCACCACTGTCTGCAATCCAGACATGCTTAGGAGTGAAAGAAGTCTGAGCAGTCATAGCATTCAAAGAAGAATAAGGTGCTTTTTGGCCCTAAAATGGGTAGTATGACCTGTGGAAATAGTCAAGAGAGCCATGCCCCTGTTTGCCACAGATTTGGCATTACAATAATAGGAATTAGCAGTTGTATGTCCACGCTTGCTGCAAATTGACACTCAAGCACCACATGATATCGATATGAATTTTAAGCTTCCATGAAACCCAGAATTCTACCACCTGAAACTGAGAGAAGACATGTCGACCACCATAAACCTTCCACAACCAGAGGTTTGTGCAGAAAACCTCGAGAATTAGAGGCAAGAGAAAAAGAACTCTATTGACCATCAAAAGACTAAACATATGTGGTAAAGGCTGAGAAGGTGTACGTAAAATACCTTGTCCTGAAGACACGGAGGAACCTTGAGCACAAGATGAATTAGTCGCATATAATGCAGTATGATGACCAATACGAGCCTCAACAGTTTGTTCAATAGCGAGAAGCTGTGCTCTAAAATCCTTGAGAGACAATGAGTATCTCGTGTGATCAAGACAGTCTTGATCATGTCATATTCAGGTGGTAATCCATTCAAAGCAGTAATAATGAAATTATCATTAGAAATCTTGATACTAGCAGCATTCAGTTAATCTTGAAGATGTTTGAGAGGAAGCAAAAATCGCTCAATAGAATCTCCACCTTTTGTGTAGTTTGCAACTCAATTTTGATATGGTTGATCTGAGCCCGAGAAACCGAAGCATAGGGATCATAGAGGTTGATCCAAGCTTCGCGAGCTGTTTTGCTTCCAATGACATATTCAATCGCCTCATCAAACAAAGAAGCAATGAGTAAACTCAAAAGTGCCTTATTAGTACGAATCCAGTCCTTATAAGCAGCAGTGAGTTCAGAAGTTTTGCTTTCCTCATCAACAATGGGGAATTGAGGAGGTATAACAGAAGAACCATCGAAATGCCCAAAAAGTTTATAACTTTGAACATTTGGCATTTCCAACTCTAATTCATATTTTTTCTTCCTTTTCCCTATTAGCGACAACTCATTATCAACATTTGTTGTAGGAACCGGTCGCACACTTGTAATTTTGTATCTTCTTAATACTTTTTAGGGACATTTGCACAAATACCACTTGAACTTTTAAGTATGTGCACCATTACCAATTAAACTTTTAATTTTAATTTTTAACCACTTGAACTTTGTAAAGTGTTGCAATCCACTACTTATGTCTAACTTCAGTTAAAGTATCCGTTAAGTTTGAGGGCATTTTTATCTCTTCCATATAACTAAAAATAAATGTGAAAAACAGAATTAAAAAAATAAAAAGAAAGATATCATTACTGCTAATCCACCCTATGGATTAGTAGTGTTCAACCAAAATTTATTTTGGAACACATAACCAGCAACCACCCCCTCCCTTTTTAGCCCCCTGCCATTCCACAATGTATGATTTGCATGAGGTTGTTGCTGCCAAGTCAATAAATAACTCAATAATGATAAACATATATCATGTGCTGATATGTTTGAGAACCAAGAAAGCTAAACGCCTTATTGTTATTGTTGGCACCACCTCTTTTGTCGCACTTAACACGGTTGCAGTGATCAATTTGGAATTCAATTTCAACAACCCACGTCAAGATTCCAAGAGACACGTAAATATAGAGTACGATATGGAAGGGAGATGAATTGGCATTGGAAATGGGTAGGGGTAAGGGAAGGTATGGTGTAATTAAGTTAACTTTTCATTTAAAAAAAATCTTTATAAGGAATGGACGAAAAAACCCTCAATTTAACGGAAACTTTAACGGTGTTAGACATAGATAGTGAATTGCAACACTTTACAAAGTTTAGGTGGTTAAAATTAAAATTAAAAGTTCAGGTGGTAATAGTGCACATGCCTAAAAGTTTAGGTGCTATTAATGCAAATTTCTCTACTTTTTATTATAGTGATTGAGCTCATTTAAAAAGTGGACCAGAAGTAGGGTTGACTACGGTCCGATTCTCACCCTAAATTAGAATCTAAATCGGCACTATTCATCTGGTTCGGTTTTTGACGAAAAAAATTATAAAACTGGTTCAGTCCAATTTGCCCATAAATCAGTTTGGTTTCCGGTTGTTGAGGCCCAAAAATCCAAGGGCTAAGTCCAAGCTTATTCTTGGCCAAACACAAATAATTAATCGCAAAAGAAGCCCGATCGGGACATAAAGAGACACTGTAGGACGCACCTACATAAGCTATGGGTCATGCGTCACCCCATGCTACAAGCTTAAGTGGGCCCAAGACACGTAATTACCCGAGGCTTGCTGAGAAGGTTGTGGTATGGATGGGAACAAGCGATCACAGGGCCCATTGAGGGTTCGAGAAATGAAAGTTTTAAGCCACTTGGGAGCATTAAAACTCAAGCCCGTTCCTCTAGCCCAAACACATGGGTTAGCATGAGAGAAGGAGAAAAATTAATCCAATACCACAGACGAATATCTAGCCTGCTGCAATACTTAGACTAACCCATATCAGTAAAATGCCCAAAACAACACAAATAGACTATTTCCAGCAGCTTGACGAAAACCCATGAGATGCTGGAAGTAGCATGCCAATAACCCAATATTGAACATGAAGCCCAGCCCAGCGCCTTATAAAATATCTAGTATTTGCTCAGTCCCTGTCAAAGTTTCACAACAGAGTCAACGAAGAGCCACTGCAGAAAAACCAAAGGGAACTCACGTGTGTAGGAGAAATACCCATTGGGCAAACGCTCTTTCCCCTCTTCTTTTTCCTCTTCAAGCTCTATTTTGAAAACCAAGAAGAAAAGCAGGTGGCGCCTCACCCCCATGGGGAGGTCCAGCCGCTCAAAAACCTTGGAACCCCAAAGAACCTTCGACCCAAGCACTCTGGTTGAAGAGATTTCACCAAAAAGGAGTAATTGGAAAGAGGCGAAGGAAAAGTGGGGAGGGAGGATCGATAGAATTAGGGTTCTAAGCGCCTATAAAAAGGGGCTTCCTCTACCTAGAAAAACACACCATTCCAGAGCATAAACAAGCTTTGTCAAGCAAACTGGAATTTACTCTAGGCACCCCATCTCTTATTTCCATCTTTTTCTCTTTTTCTGAGATAGAAATCCTTCTAATTTTCCTTTTCCCACGTTGAACCTTTTCTTCTGAAAGAAATTCATGCTTTTATCTCTCTCTCTCTCTCTCTCTCTCTCTCTCTCTCTCTCTCTCTCAAATTGCTAAACTTGTGAAGGCTTAGCTCCCATGCCACAAGCTCCTCAAGCCAAGTCACTAATCGATTTGTTACGTTCTTCTGGTTGTTGGTGAAAAGAACCCAAAAGTCTTTTTTTAAGGTTTCAGCAAGCCTTTCAAAACTCTTTTGGGAGCCTGGTTCTTGAACTCAGGCATTGGGGGAATTTTGTTTGTCTTCCTCTTACGGCAGCCCAAGCCCATTCGTCAGGTTGCTAGATCAAAAGACCCCTACATTGGTTTTTACGATTTTGGACCAGAATTTTTTTTATATTTTTTTATATTTACAAAACTCAACGAAGATTTTATTTTTTTGACTTAAAAATTCACAAATAGCCCAATTTCATGCGAAGGGAGGCGATTGGGCCTAAAAAAGAGAGGTGATTTGGAGTTGGGCTTGGGAAAAATTAGTTATGGGCTTAGAAATTTAACATTAGGTTAAATATTTTATTAAAAAATACGCAGTCAGTCAGGTTTAGCTCGATCTGATTTTTTCACTACAAGAACCGGACTAAACTGGTCTTATCCGGTTTTAGGTCAACCCGATTTAGACATTGTGTTTTATAGAATTAAATAGTCAACTTTTATTATGTTAATTAAGTTTTTAAATGCAATAGTCAAATTGAATCTTAGTCATTAAAAGTGGATTAATCTAATGGTTTGAAATGTGTGTTAAAATATATGTTAAAAATGTGTGTCCCCCGATCATGACCCTATATATAACTAGCAAGGGTGAATATGGGCTATGACCTATAGTCAGGGTTAGCTGGGTCCGCTCAGAGAGACCAACATAAGGATGTCATAATTAGTACGGGTGCCAATTTTTGATACAACACGATACACAACTCGAAACCGGCAAGGAAAATTAGCAAGTCAACCTGCAGGATTATACATAGAGAGAGGCAAAATGATAATCACTATTTTATAAATTACAAATATGACAGGATCAGCCCCGAATTCCTCAAAATCCGTAAATAGATCCTATAGTTTTTCTGACATCCAACCGATGCCGGTCCCACTTACTAATTTCAAACATCCTCTTCCCCTTAAACAAAGGAAAAGAGAGTCGATACTTTTACCAAAATTTCGGCAGAGTCTCCCCTGAAAAAAGAACTTTACCAAAATTTTCAACATGTCAAAAACACAGTTTCAGATCACCAAACTTTAGCATGCACAAAGTACATTACAAACACAACTCAAACAGTTTATTTTGCGGCTGCAACCAGGTTAAACCCCAGGCTACTTACGTACCCCTTGTAAGGGATCAAGCCACACGTAGTTCTTAAATCAACAATCATGATTCAGATAACATACAATTATTTTCAATAATACTAACAAGTTAATTCTAGAATCATTTTTTCCCTTTAGTTAAAATCACAATATCTCATACCATGAATACAAACCCATTTTTCTTTCCTCACTCCACTCTTAAGACTCATAACTCAACGAACCTTTCCCCTCTACCCGTTACTTTACTACACGCCGGAGAGTCCAAAGCCACATGTAGTAAAGTAACAATAACTAAAGTGTCCGAATCCTTTACCACACATAGGAAAAATCCAACGCTACGTGTGGTAAAGTAACCAGTATCCAAGTGAGCACACACACCAGAAAATCCAACGCCACATGTGGTAAAGTAACCAATATCCAAGTGAACACACATGCCGAAAAATCCAATGCCACGTGTGGCCCAACCAAACCATGTCCTACGAGCGCAGACTGCTTTATCACACGCTGGATAAAAAATGCAATTACTTGATTAAATTATCAAAATTCTTTGAATAGTCATCTTTCTCTACTTTTTTTGTCTACATTTTTACCTCGCTAGTTAGTAGTTGATACCACTTAACGGGTCAACTCAATACACGACTCCAAACCCGCACGAAAAATTAGCGGGTCAACCTGACATGACACATTTATTAAACGGGTCGGATTTGGGTTGAACATTCTTAACATGTATATGATCTTGACATGACACAACCCATTGCTAGCCCTATTAATAAGTCATTTCTTGCCTCCTTACATGGGGAAAGCTACCGCAGAGCACCCAAGAGGCCGTGGTTGCAGCAACCACATAATATAACAGACCCTCCTCTGATACCATACCAAGTAAGAAGCTTTGAATTTCCACATATATATTATTGTCTTCAAAATTTAAATACAATTATACAATCAGTCAAATATACCAAAACAAAACGTCATGGCTTCCTCTACGTTGTCTAGACCCACACAAATTAAATACTAAAATTGAGTAAAACTGCATGAAAGATATGTCACAAGATAGGAACCCATTAATTAAAGCGCTGAACACGAGGACGGTTTAACAGCACACCTCCTCCGGCAGCGGCGTTCTTTAAAAACTTTGTCTTGATTTTCTTGAGTGTGGCTACAGCTTCTGTCATACTTATCCTCTCTTCCGGTGATTCTGCACAACAAGCAAGAGCTAATCTCATAATGGCTGATATGCAATCCCTCTTCCTCACTAGATCATCATCTTCCTGCTGTGTCCCAATCCCAAGCAAATTTGCATCCACAACTTCATCTATCATTGCATCCGGTAATAGTGAGTTGGCAATCCATCGCTTTAAATTCATTTCCCCAACAAACATCTCGTCTGTTGGCTTCCTTCTTGTAAATGTTTCCATCATTACAATTCCAAAACTATACACATCCCCCCTTGTTGAAACTATTCCTTGCATTCCATACTCTGCAATATGAATTATATTTGAATTATACTTATATATATATAGATATATGTTAATTATATTGATATGTATAAAGTACATCACCTGGAGCCATATACCCGACTGTGGCTAGGGTCATGGTCTTGGTGATAGAATCTCCTCCACCCAAGAGTCGTGCAATGCCAAAATCAGCAACATGTGCAACCATATCATCATCTAATAATATATTGCTTGGCTTCATATCACAGTGCACAATAGGTATTGAATAGCCATGGTGTAGGTATTCCAATGCTAGTGAAACATCTACCATTATATTCATCGTCTGTAATATATTTAGAGAAAAGTTTTGAGAGTACAACAACTTCTCGAGGCTCCCATTAGACATGTAGTTCAGTACCAAGGCTTTGAAATCAATTTCACTGCAACAGCTGATGATTTTGATAAGGTTTCGATGACGAATATTGCTTAGCATCTCACATTCCCTATCAAAACTCTTGAAAGCCCCTTCTAGCTGTAAATTGAAAACTTTTACAGCTACATCTATTCCATCTGAAAGTGTCCCTTTATATACTGAGCCAAAACCTCCACTTCCCAATAAGTTGCTTTCGTGAAATCCATTTGTGCCCCTTAGAATTTCTAGGTGTGAAACTCTTCTCCAAAGAAGTTGAGGCAACGAGATAGCCTCTCCTGCAACTTCCACATTCCTTTTCCTGCGTATTACATAGATAGAAATGGAGGCCAATAATAAAATTACTGATATGATCCCTGGGATGATATATTTAGCTTTCCTCCAATTTGGTTCATGTGTACCATTTTTGCATGGTGAAACATGAAGTCGGGGTGCACCACAAAGTGCGTTGTTTGAGACAAACGATTGAGCAGAGAAGTTTTGGAACGGTCCACCTGTTGGAATTTCTCCTAGGAGCCTGTTGAAAGACAAATCCAAATACTTGAGAAGTAAGAGAGCTTCTAACGACTTTGGAATCACTCCAGACAGATTGTTTCTGGATAAATCCAAGAGATTCAGGCTTAGCAAGTTGTGAAATGACCTTGGAATAGGCCCTTCCAAATTATTATTTGCCAAGGAGAGAGTAGCCAAATCCCGAAGACCCCCAATGGTGCTTGGTATAACACCAGATAAATGGTTATTTGATAAATCTACATCTATCACAACTTTCAAGTTCCCAATATCATGTGAGAGAGGTCCAATCAGTGAATTGGATGATAAGTTTACATGCAATATATAGGCAAGTCTCCAAAAAGTAGATGGTATTGTGAAACTCAACAAATTGGAGTCTAGTGATAGAGTTCGAAGAGATGCGGCTAGATTTCCCAAGCAAGAAGGTATAGAACCAGAGAGCCGATTACTGCCCAAACGTAATTCAACTAGGTTATCTAGTTGACAAAGTTGATATGGGAAGTATCCTTGTAACTTGTTTCTATCCAAATACAAACCTTGGAGAGACCCTAGTCTTCCCACGGAAGTTGGAATTAATCCATTCAATTGATTGCCTCCCAGGTTTAAGGATATCAAGCTGCTCAAGTTGCCAATACCAATGGGAATGTTACCCGTCATGCTGCAACCACTTAAATCAATAATTTTAAGCGAAGACGTAGAGAAATTCCAAAAGGAATCATCAAGAGTGGCATTTAACGGATTATCTCGCAAGTATAGTGATGTCAAATTTCCAAGTTTAGCCAAACAAGAGAGAGTCCCTGCGTCTGGAGTGGAAGTATCAATCATCAAATTATTCGTGTTTAAGTTAAGCCACTGAAGGTTTGTTAAGGCACATAAGGTGCTTGGAATAAACCCTGTAAATGAGTTTTGGCCCATGTCTACAATGCTGAGCATAGAAGCATTGGAGAGGTTGGGGATTACTCCGCTGAGATCAGATGATGATATAGAAAGGAGTTGCAGGTTTGGAACCCCAAGACCAATGTTTGCAGGGAGGCTACCCGAGAGATGATTAAAACCAAGCGATAATATTCTTATGGTGGAGATATTAAAGATTGAGGATGGGATGAGGCCACTTAGATTATTATCTTGGATTGACAATGCCTCTAAATTTCGAAGATCACTCATCTCATCTGGTATAGTGCCTGCCACAATTTCACAAAATGTCATATTCTCTTGAGCAAAACACGTTTGAGTATTGAGTTTGTATGTCTTTATGCTTCATTTCCCTCCCCCATCCCACCAACCGCATAGGCAAGTCAATATATTATATTCTGTTTATATAGTTGAAATCAGTATTTACTTGAACTGTTGAACGTACAATATTTCCTTGAACAGTTAAACCTCATTTTTACTAACTATGAAATAATTATGTTCTAGTTACAACAACAAAATAGTTAAATAATGAAAATTGATGCAACCAAAAAAAACCAGGTAAATCATAATGAAATATCAATTACCTGTCAAATTGTTGGAGTCAAGATAAATCATCATTAACTGGGTTGAGTTCCAGATATTTTTGGGTATGCTTCCACTGAAATTGTTTTGAGACAATTTTAATACAAGAAGTTGTCCACATTGCCAGAATTTGGATGGAAGTGGACCATCAAACTTGTTGCGACCCAAATTGACCACCTGAATTCTAGGAAGATTCTGGCATATATTATCTGGAAGACCACCACTCAAATTGTTTCCATATAGAGTCAAAGTAGTCAAAGAAGACATGTTAAAAACAGCCGCAGGAACATGGCCTTTTAGGGCATTGAACTGCACATACAAATTCTTCAGGTGGTCTAAAGACCCGATCTCTTTTGGAATTTCTGAAATGAACAATTATATATTTATATATATATATATATATGTATATATTAAGCTCATGATTTATGCATATATATAATAATGTGCTACAACAATATACCGTTGAAATTGTTGTAGTCGAGGTCTAGATCCTTCAGAATTGTTAAGTTTCCTATTTCTCTTGGTATCTTACCTGTTATACCAAAAATTCAGAAAATATTTAAATATAATAATCTAAATGTTGCCTAAATGTAAGTTTTTATAAACTTTCAAATACAACAAAAATTTTCAGTATGAAAATACTTAACTACGCTCAAAATTAAAAATCAAATACGTAATCTAGTATTCCAGGAAGTTTTTTTTTATCAATAATAGATTTCTAGATAGTTTGTTGATATGCGTACCTGATAGTTGGTTGTTGCTTAGATCAATTACTTGCAGTGTAGATAAGTTGAAGATAGTCGTCGGTATGGAACCAGAAAACTGATTGCCAAACAAATTGAAGTCTTGAAGTTTGGGGAAGGACCCAAACCACGATGGAATATATCCCATAAAATTGTTGTATCCTAAGTTAATAAACTTCAGCCGACGCAAATAAGACAATTCATGGGGCAATGTGCCATGGAAACTGTTGTTTGTGAAGAGGAGCTCAACAAGAAATGAGATGTTGCCTAAGTGTGGTGTAATGGTGCCAGTGAAATCCATGTACGAGAGATGTAATGATGTTACTCTGAGGTGACGAACACCACAGGAAACGCCAACCCAATTGCACACTGAGGTGGTGGTTGACCAGTTGACCAAGATGTTGTGAGGGTCACTAGTGATATGGGATTTGAGAGCAAGAAGAGCAGACTGGTCCGTGGTGATGTTGGTTTGTGCTGCACCTACTGTGCCCAGACATATAGAACTGTAGAGCACCAGCAACAACGTCGTTGAGAAGAGGAAACGACTTCTCTCCATGATCATTGAAAACAGACAAGTTCCTTCTATTTCCAACTCCAAAGTGTCTTTTAAATGATGAAAAGCTCAATTGCTAGTCTCATTTTGGTTTCATTTTTCCAATGTTGTCAAGTATCAAATGATAGCCCAATATAATAATTATCATTTTCTTATTTGACAAAGATAAAGTCAGGGTCTAAAAGATTACCACTCACAATAGACTTCGCACATTTTCTTATTCGTCATTATGGTTCGTGATTAGCGGAACTTGATAAAACCATAACGCTGATGGGGGAATTTCTTGGTAACTAACCGCCCTATTAGAATACTTTTTTTTTATTTATAGACCCTTATAGAGGGTTTGAAAAGTCAAAGATTGTATAAACACTTCACACTTATAGACTTTTCATAATTTTTGACTTTTTGCTGCACTTCACACTTTTTTTCTTTCGAGGGTTTGAACTTTGATCAGGCTTATGTATTGTCTAACTATCTGATTCCACAACTTTTTTATTCCTAAATTGGCCACCCCTCTCACAACAAAATAGAATTCGATCAGTCTTGAATTTACCAGCTCCTCCAATATCAGACCTTTTAATGATAATCACAAAGTCATTCCTTTTCCCTTGTTCACAAGAACATCTTATTATTAATGCATCACGACTAACAAATATCTATAAAATCACTAATAATTAAATTAATGTATGCAATTATAAAATAAATATATAAATATTCATTAATTTACCTCGTTTGTGATAAATTCGTTTCTGTAGTCTAAAATACATTGTTTATTGATGTCGGTGTCTTGCTTAGATACATCTTCTGGATGCTATGAAAAAAAACCCTCATATTCGTCATTGTTCGGTAAACACGCTTTAGCCTAAACCCAAAAAAAAACAATCAAAGTTAATACCTCTTTTGATGACTCCCTCAAAATGTATGAAGCATCCATTTCAAAATTTCAAAACTAACCCAATTTGCAAGTCTGCATAATTTCAAAAGTACAAAAGAGGCTTTGAAACTCCTTAGGATAGGAATCCAAATACATAAATAAATAAATAAATAAGCAATTCAACTGGAGCATTACTTTTACAGTGAAAGGCTAACGAGGGCAATAATTCCTGAGCTATGCCTCAGGCCCACGACATAAGAGAAAATTTCACCATATGAGGAGGAAATAGAATCTAATAATCAATGAACTAATTTATATGAAGTTCTATCATGAAACAATAAACTAAAATAAAATTTCACCATGTATACAAGCTTATATGCAAAATTAAAGACTAATTGGATTCTAAAGTTTACAGAATAGATTAAAACCTTCGTGTTATTTACTCACATCAAGAAACAGCAAAGCTACTTTTTAAGCTGCCCAATCAATATGCAGAACTAGTCGACATTGACAATAGCCAAGTCAAAAGCACCCTTCTAAAAGTTGTCCAACATCGAGTAGATGTGTCACCGAACTAAAGGCTGCTTTTTAAGTTGTCCGATCCAAGTTGCCAAGAAATAGTTCTGAGAAGAAAGAAGGAAGGCTTCATCTGCTCCAAGCCATTCTAACTCACGGATCACAAAGATGGGCGCCAAGTAATCTCTTGATTAGGGTTGAATATGATTAGTAGGGTGTACTTAGTAAAATTATATTTGTATCACAATTCCATATATTCTTTTTGGTCATTTTATATTATGGTAAATCAATAATTCAATAAATACTTTTGTAGTAGGGTGTACTCAGTTAATTTTAGAGGTCATTTAGCAGCACTCTACATATATTAATATGCAATTGAATTGACCGTGTTTTCTCAATCAAAGGTCCTAATTGGTGTCCAGCTTCTCAAATCCAACCAAGAAAGTTAATTCACATGTGGAATGATCATTTCTACTGGAGAAATTTTGATCCAACCAAACTTAATGACTATTAATTAAACACACAATAATTGTTGTTATAGGTATGCAAGCACATCTTTTTCTTCTTTTTTTTTTTGGTAAAACAAAGTTTAGAGAGAGATTGACTATTCTCACCACTAGAGTCAGGTCAAACTCATAACCTCGAGCCGGAAGGACTTACGGGTGGCACCCATGCCAGGTGCCACCAGTATGAATTTATGTAGGAAATTATAGATCGAGCACCAACAAGGACTGCTAGTAGCGGGACTCGAACATTGGTGGGGCTACACACAGTGCAAGGACCTTACCAACTAAACCAATCTTCTTTGGCTATGCATGCACATCCTTTAAGCGCAAAGGATTGAACAAAGTGCACCACAAAATGCATATTGTGTTGTGTGTGTGCGTTTAGTGTATTATTGCCCCTCTCAATAAGAAATATCCTATAAATAAATAAAAATTACATGGACTTTAGGTGATGGCTGCTGTTCCATATTTGTTTGTCTCCGTTTATGAGAGCTTCAGTGGTTTTCAATATCGTGTATGCATGGTCCCGTGAGTGCCCAAATTTTGTAGTATAAGCTCTTGTCTACACCTGACAGATTAACAAGAAGTTGACATATGAAACTTTGAAAGTTTAAAAACTAAAAAAATATAGAAATACAATGACAGGTATAAACATGCAATTGTTGCTTTTTTAACGTTGCACTATCATTAATGTTGGAAGTTCTTTTAAACTTGCGGTCTATGTTGTGGCTAATAGCTCTACTCATAGTTGTATGTATTTTTTTAAAGGAACAAAAGCAATGCTTCACCCCATCAACTCTACACAAAGCTATGTCCCGTATCAATGAATCCAACAGCTTTCTAGTACTAATTGGAATTGCACGAATCAAATCCACCTCTTTTGCGAAAAAACAAGTCGCAAAGGAGAGAACCGTAGTTTAACAAAATGCGGATGTCCACATTTGAGAAAACTCTATATATATATATATACTTTTTTTATAGGAATATAGAGCAAAATATGAATTAATATATTACCCCTTTGTATCAAAACATAAATTTGTATAACTAGAATGTGACACTAATAAAAGTAAGATAATTGTGATTGTTAAATATTCAATCTTAGTTCGATCTATTGAACATGTTTTACTTAAAATCATTATTCCTTTTGAGTCTTTTATATTTCTCCTTTTTTCTCGAAAGTGTCTTTGCACCTGGTGAACCGACCCCATGTTTTAGGGCACAATTGTTTCAATGAGGTAAAATTTCTAGCCAAAGGAAATTATGAGGATAACTTAAATACATTATTGACACAAAAATTATCAAAAAAATTTCCAAATGGATTCTGAAGTGGAGTCATATGTGGCACCTCTAAATCTATAACAGAGCAAAGTACTTCTGTATATGGGTTAGCACAATGTTGGAAATTTACTTGGAATGACACGCCTTACAAGTCTTGCAAAAGATGTATCAGTAGAGTTGGGCTAGAGCTTCGCAAACGTTGCCCTCTGAGTCATGGAGCTATCATTTGGATGGTGTTCGGACCACTTTGTAAAACCCAAGGGAGGTGTCGTATAGCAGTGTAGCTCGGAAGTCCGAGTGTCGTATCCACAGAGAGCGGTGTAAAGATAACAGAGCTGAAAAGGAACAATTATGATTGAAAAGTAGATTTATGCAAGATTTGATTTCAAGAAAATTCAATTGATTAAAACACTAAGGCATTGGGTTTCCACTTTTAACATAAGCATGCAACTCTTAATAATTTGATCCACAAAATATTTTCCATTGTAGTTGTTCAAAATAATTAAAGCTCTTTTTAATTTCCTTCAGAAGTATTCTAAGCATAACTTGTACAATTGGCAACAAACTATCAAAAAAATAATCTTCATCAAAATTCTATTAATCTTTAGTCATTCTCTTCTCTTTTAAAAGCATGAAAGTTTTTACTACACAATGGGAAAAACATTATTGAACCCATGAAATAGATTATCAAACATTCATCAATTAATTAAAAAGAAAACTACAAATTCCATTTGAACAAAAACTACAAATTCACATTAAAGCATAAGTTTGGATCAAACTAATAACAATTACACACTTATATTAAAAGCTTTCCCCCTAGCCTTAGCTAGGGAGTTAGTTTCCCATAAAAACTAAAACATAAATTAAGACTATAAAAGAAATGGAGGAAGGAGAGAGCTCATAGAGTTTGAGGAGCTTGGTGTCTGAATGCTGTGGAGGATCTCTCTACTTATAGGAGAAGCTCATGTTGCAACCTTGCAATATGTCTTGAATAAATTATTATCCCATCATGCCATTCCCGCAGCTTTCTTCTTCTTTAATTCTTCAATTGATGCTCCACTTCCATTGTTTATTGCCATCATGATTCCATTTCCTTATCTCTTTCCTTTTATTCCTCACTTTCTCATTCTTTATATTTCCTTTTGGTTGGCTGGGCAATACCTAATTTTCCTTTGCTATTCTTTTCCTTTGGTGGCCAACCATCTCTCTCTTTGCATTCCTTTGGCATGTGCAAACCTCCAAAAGGTAGCCTTTCATCATCTTGTTGCCAACCCACGTAAATGCCCATGACATGTTTATTGTCCAAGTTGAATAAGCCGTCCTTGTAACAACAACACCTCACATGTGACATACCCATTATCAAAGCAATTAGTCCAAAATTAAACAAATAAGATACTAACAAATATCATTTAAGGGATATTACATGTAATAATTATGTGCTCATCAGATGGTCGGTTGTCTTTCAAGTACTCGGATATAAATATTTTTGGTATAAGTGACACAAGTAATAGGCTTTATGGGGTTGAATCCCAAATTAGTTTATGATCCCATGTTGATTCAAAATAAATTTCTTGTGTTATTCACCTGATTAAGGTCTCAAGTTGTTAGTGGATCGTTGTGTGTTAATGGTGTGATACAAGTATTAAACAAGCCTAAAATACTTTATGGTGCTCTTGAATGTACTCACAACCTTTCTAATGTAAATTGTACAAAATGCCTTGATGTTGCAATAAGTAAACTTGGAAACCATAGTTACAAACTGGGAGGTGGGCGTGCTATTTATGGTAGTTGTTACATCATATTTGAATTTTACAATTTCTACTAGATTGCATTTGTTTCACAAGTGAATTTTTTAGGAATGTCATCATTCCAAGGGATGGGAATTAATGAATCCTATTTTAGTTCTTCAAAATACTTGTTATAGTAATAAGATAGGTTTTGTTCTCGTTCCTTTTGAATGTGCACTTTAGGAAATGTTTGCATGGATGTTAGAGGAGTTATGTGATCATAAGTAGGGGTGGGCGCGGTCCGGTTCAATCTGGTTTTCATCTCAAATTGAAATCGAAATCAGTATTATTTAACCAGTTCGGTTCAGTTCAATTTTAGTAATTTTTTTTTTTAAACTAGCCAATCTGATTTGAACTGATTCCAAATCCGATTTCTGATTTTTCCAGTTTTGGACCGGATATTTTTTTAAAACTTTTTTTGTTTTACAAATTCAAACTAAAATTTTTTTTTTTGGGCTTGAAAATTAACAAATGATTCAATTTCATACAAAGAGACATTGAGCCTAAAAAAGAGAGATGTTGTGAAGTTGGGCTTGGGAAAATATTAGTTATGAGATTAAAAATGTAGTATTAGAGTTAAATAATTTGGTTTAAAAAAAATTATACCAAACTGGTTCAGTTCGGTTTGATTTGGTATGGTGTGAAACCAATTGGAACTGGTCTGGTCTGGTTCGGTGCCATTTGTTGACTTTTGTAGTCAACCTCTTTTTTTTTTTCAGATTTTTCCATTTGATCCGGTTTGGTGTTCCAATTTTTCGGTCCCAAGGCCCACCCCTCATCATAACTTCATAAGTTAATCTACTTTAGTAGCTTTCTTCTTTCATTTTTTAATTGTAGGCCCCCCCCACCCCTACTTTTATCGAAAAATCATATCTTTAAATGAAAGTAAAGAATTGTACCATGCCCATTTCCGACCATCGGTCGGCCATCCATCATCATCGTGTTCAATATATGCCTTGGTACTTTGATAACCTTGAGCTATGTTTATGTATGTGGAATTTTATCTTCAGAATCATTCTTTCTTATAATAAACATATAGTTTTTTTTTTAAGTACAGTTTTCATTCCGTTATTGGCGTGAGAAATGAAACATATCCAATGCACTCTTCTCAACGAGAGGTTGAAAAAAGTATAGGACCATAATTTAATGAGAGAACCAATTACAAGAACAAAAAATCTCCATTCAGAAACAAGTTTGATTGTGATTACAGCAACTTTCAAGTCCTGATTTGAATAGCCAAAAAAAACTTAAAACATATAGATACAACTTTTTGAGGATACTGAACATAGACCTAATTTCATGAGCTATAAACCTCTAAAATTCGTATACCAATGACATGTATTTTCAATGTGAATCTTTCAAATATATCAGCATAAGACTCTAAGACGTTCATTAACCGACAATGCCAGAAGATTTGTTCTTCAACACAACCTTTCAGCTAACAAAAAGATGGTAAGGCTGGACCAATACCAGGCCAACAATTTTTTACATTGAGGTTAAATTACCATTGAGTACCTTGTGGATGCCTTCGTCACCTAAGCATTGTTCCCCTATGCATGTTAAAACATGGTCGTCTTTTTCTTGAAGACTTATATACTCTTTTGTGATGCTTTTCTAAGCGTAGAATTTTCAGAAAGATCAGGAGCCCTAACATTGTTTTGGGTTGGGCTTCCTTTATCTTACTTGGCCCTTTCCTTTTTGTTATTGTTGCAATCCCCTACATTTAACATGTTTATCTGATTTGGCCATCTTCTTCCTTTTATTACAGTTTTCTAAATTCCAATCTTTTATGTTTCTGTAGCTTGTCTCATCTCCGATTACACAAAGGACTTCTTTGTAACGGCTAGCACAATATTGGAAATTTATTCGTAATCATGTAAAAAACTGTATTAGTACAGTGAGTATAGTTTCGCAACCGTTGAGGAGTTATAATTTGGACGATAGGTTGCCTCGTTAAAATACTCAAATGCAAATTTTGTTGGTGAAATTGACACGGATAAATGAATTTTCGGAAGGAAATGTATTCGTTAATAATCCCATGATATTTCCAATATAAAGCTTAACCCCTTACTTTGTTCTAAGCTCTTTTCCTAAACGGAAAGGTGATGACACACCATCACGGCCATATTA
The DNA here is from genome assembly GCA_005406145.1 of Prunus yedoensis. Taxonomy (NCBI): domain Eukaryota; kingdom Viridiplantae; phylum Streptophyta; class Magnoliopsida; order Rosales; family Rosaceae; genus Prunus; species Prunus yedoensis. The sequence continues at coordinate 13,854 of BJCG01001691.1, read as the reverse complement.
ACACCTAGTCGACATTGATGAAATTTAGGGGGGTGTATTCAATTAGGATTCTAAAGCATTTAAAAAGATTTTAAAAATCCAGGTGTATTTAATTTGGATTTAGACAAACTTTTAAAAAGTCTAAAACAGTTTGGGTGTGTTCAATTTAGACTTGTTTGAACGTTTAAAATGTCCATCTAAATGTGGGTGTATTCAATTAGGACTTGGAAAAAGTCCAAATAAATTTACCTGTATTCAAAAGAAGATAGATTTGGAAGGATTTAACTAAGTGTTGGAGTTTGGAGAATTTGTAGGGTTTAGGTATAAATAATAAAGGCCAACATAAGTCCAACCTCCACCCCAAAGATTTCAGACGACATATTTTTTTTTTCTCTCTGCAAAAGACGAACCACCCTCCAAAGGTACACTCTCTCAATATTCTTGTTGGTTTTCCTTCTTCTTCCATGGTTTTTCTTGTCTGTTACTGTTCATTGATGATTATTGGTTGATGTTTTTCTTGTTTTTATAGAGATTTTGCTTGTTTTTAGGGTTTATCTTGGGGTTAGGGTTTATTAGGTACCCTGATGACGAAGCTTTCTCTTGTTCACTGTCAAGCAAGGTGCAAAATATGACTGGCACTTTTTTTTTCTTTGGATTGGAAGGGAGAAACGGGATTTTTTTTTTACTGAAAATATGCCGGGCAGTGCAATGGAGGGTTATTTTGTGTATAAGGCGTTAATATCAAAGATAAATTATTATACCTCCAACTATTTGTCTTCTGGTTGCATGTATATACGTTATTATGTTATAAATATTTACTAAAAATATGTTAAATTTTTATAGTTGTTTGGTTTCTGCACTTTATGTAATATTGCTTGATGAGTCTCGTTATTTTTTGTCTGGTTATATGGATGCATATAAAATTTTCTTTTTTTGTTGGCTTGGTTTTTATGTGTTGGTATACTCAAAGTATACTTTTTTAAAAATGAACAAACGCTAATCCTTACCCCATTCACTATACAAAAGTTACAGTAATTAATTAATGTGTTACAACTATGAAAAGAAAAATAATTGTCAATTCAGTGTATATGCCTTTCTTTAGTTTACAGAATTGGCCAAAACATCAATCGTGGCATAATTAGCTTGTTATAACATACATAGATAAAGCTACAAGAATTTATTAATGTTGTAGCTTTCAAAAGTAAAATATTTCAAACTCTACATACACGCATGGTCTTATATAGAACACATAAATAGAAGAAAAAAAACCGTGATTTTCATGTGTGTGTATGTCATTTTTCTCACTCTTTCTCCAAGAGATATTTGGACATGATATTCCTCATGTTTTGGGACATAGTTGTTTCAATCAAGTTGAATTTCTTGCAGATGGGTATTTTGAGGATAAATTGAACACATTACTGATTCAAATGTCAGCGGAAACAATTCCAAATTCACAATACCAAAGTGGAGTTATCAACGGTAGAGCTAAATCTATAATAAAACAAAATATTTCTGTGTACGGGCTAGCACAATGTTGGAAATTTATTCGTGACAGCCCGTGTTACGGATTATGCAAAAGTTATATTAGTACATCAAGCCTACAGCTTCGCAAGCGTTGCCCTCTCAATCGAGGAGCTGGAAAGATAGACGTACTATTTTTGGGAGTTGCTACATTATATTTGAATTGTACACCGTTTAATAGTCTATTTTCATATAATGAATTTTTTGAGAATGTCACTACTAAGCTTATTACAAGAGATGAAAACTTATTAAGGCAATAACAAAAAATATATTGTGAATTTATTCTCATTTCCATTTTCAATTTTTTCTAGTTAATAGTGTAATTTTATATATGAGAATCTATATATACAAAGACATAGTAAAGGCCTATCTCTCCCGTTCCTGCGGCCTAACAGAATTCATGTGCCATGAACATGTATCTTTTATTTGAGACAAACTTGAATAATTACAAGTGGTGTGGGATTTCACAATTATTTAATGAAACTGACTTTGTTGGCATGAATGGAAGCGGATGTGGATACGTTTTTTTTTTGCCTCATTCAAATAGAACACGAGGTCGATAATATATTGGGAGTTTCACTAAAATACCCAAAATGGGGGCTGAAATTATAAAAATACCCAACACCCAAAACACTTTATAAACATACCCAAAACTCATCATTACACACACTCAAAACCCATTTATAAACATACCCAAAACCCATCATTACACACATACCCAAAACCCATTTTGGGTATGTTTCTATGTTTAAATAGTGCTTGGGTATTTTTATAAATACATGTCTAGGATTGGGTATTTTTATAAATATCTATAATATATTTACCGTCGAACCGTGTGGGGAGTTGCCAACCGCCGTACTGGATGTCGTCCGCGTTGCTTTTGCATACCGACTTCAATCAACACGCCTAGAAATCAGTACAGTGCAGTGCGCGGTGAGCATCAATGGCAGAGGATGAGACAGACAGGCGGCTGTGGGCTTTGCAGCTTGGAGTACAGGGAGGAAGAAGAAGAAGATGGAGAGAAGAAAAAAAGAAGAAAAGAAGAAGAAAGCAGACAGAGATGGAGAGAGAGAAGAAAGAACCGACGGCTGGGAGAAAAGGAAAAAAACAGAAGATCTGTTCTTCAGCACTAACCTTTCATCTTTCCTACAAAACGTAAAAATGAAAAGGAAAAATCAAAACAAGAAAAGACAGCCAGCTTGATACCAAATACACCTCATCACTAAACTACAGGTTTGCTACTATCATAGAGCGTCCTCCCTTGTTTCAAGTACATCAGCTACTTTGATGCCAAATAAACCTGAGTCAACTGCAGGCTTACTATCGAAGACTTCTCTTGCTTCAAGTGCATCAGCACAATAACGCTTCGACAAAATTTCAACTTTTTCAGCAAAGGACTTATTAGTCCCATACTGACCAATGTGTTTGACCATTTGATTCCATCGCTTACGACATACATCTCCAGACCTGTGCTCAAGAACATTATCCCAATCAACGTCTTCCATGCAACAAGCATCCAAGCTATCAAGAGCATAAAGTAGGCGATAGTCATCAGCATCAGCCCACACACCTTCAGCTACCAAAGGTGATGTTAATTGGTAATACCACTTCTGGCAGCAAGCGGGATTGGTTCTGGTGCCTAAAGTCTCACTAATTGACTCCCACTTGATATTATCTCGCAGCATGCCATGCTTGGATTTCTTTTCTTCCAACGCCCTCATCTGCAGATCCTTGTTCACTAAATCAAATAAAGTCTTGTACTCCTCTTGGGACCAATGTCCTTTCTTCATGTTTGGCAGTTTGATTCTACGCCATGCATCCTTGACATGAATTCTATGTTTGCCAAGTTCATTATCCACCTTTCTCCAATTGGGTTTGGCTTCACCTTTATCCTTAGATTCCATGGCGGCACGTCTTACTTCTTCATACTCTTCGGGGGTCCAATTACGTTCCTTGCCTCGTTCAAATAAAATATGAGCTCGATAATATATGCTCTTAGAAGGCCTCCAGGGTAAGGCTGCCCCAATATCCTTCCAACAATTTTTGACTTGGGGATTGGATCTACAATTGAGTACCTTGTCGATGCCTTCATCACCTAAGCGATGTTCCTCTATGTATGTTAAAACAGCCTCTTTTACAAGCTTGTCTTCTTCTTCTGAAAACCGCTTACCTTGTACTAAGCCCTTTTCAGCATCTTTTGGGGCATCACATGGGGGAAAGACCTGCACATCATCAGAAAAACTTACTCTTTTTGATGGTTTTCTAGGTGTAGATTTTTCAGAAAGATTTGGAGCCCTAACATTTTTTTGGGCTTTTAGACTTCCTTTATCTGACTTAGCTATTTCCTTTTTTTCTTCGTTGCAGTCCCCTACATTAACATGTTTCTTTGACTTGGCCCTCTTCTTCCTTTTATTATTGTCTTCTACATACACAACCTGCACATCATCAGAAAAACTTACTCTTTTTGATGGTTTTCTAGGTGTAGAATTTTCAGAAAGATCGGGAGCCCTAACATTTTTTGGTGTTTTTAGACTTCCTTTATCTGACTTGGCTATTTCCTTTTCGTCTTCATTGCAGTCCCCTACATTAACATGTTTCTTTGACTTGGCCCTCTTCTTCCTTTTATTACTGTCTTCTACATACACAACCTCTATGTTACTGTTGCTTGTCTCATCTCCAATTGTCTGTACATTACCGTCATTCTCCAAGAAATTATTTCCTTCAATTCTACTGCTTTCTGTGCCCAGTTTCTCAACCACAGTTTCCTGCATTTGACTTCTTGACTTCTTTCTATGGTTTCTTTTCTCTTTCTTCATGATTCCACCCTTCTCCATAATTTTCCCATCTGAGTGCTCACTTTCTACTTCAGCCTCCTTTCCATCAGTTATGATCTTCTGTACCCATTCACCGTCTACCTTTTCTCTCTTCTCTTTCTTCTTCATTTTCTTTTTATCCCCTTCTCCATTGTTGTCACTGTCTTCAGAGCATTGAAATCTCTTAGCTGCCTCACCCATTTTGTCATCCTCAAAGAGTTTCTTTCTCTTCTTTTCATTATCTGCAAAGTTAACTTCTTCCGTGATTTTCCCATTGGATTTCTTGCAATCATTTTCGAGTTCCTGATCATTAGTCAGGTTTGATTTTAGTTCACTATCAGCCTCCTCCATTCCCCTCTTCTTTTTCTTTTTCTTGTTGGCCCCTTCGACACTTTTCTCATTAATTCCATCATTCTTGTCAAACTTCTGCACCTGAACTAGTTCATTCAGTTTTTCCTCAGAGACTTCAATCAAAGAGGAATTTCTATCAGGTTCATCCTTCTTCCTTTTCTCCTTGAGCTTTTTCTTCTCTCTCCTTGCTTCAAACTCCAAATCTGTTGTTTTCTCCCTTCTCATATGGGTTTCTTTTGATCTTGAACAGTCAAAAAGAAAAGAAGAAAATATCAGGGACCAATAAGTAGTTTTACTTCAAAAAAAAGTAAACGTAAGTAGGTGAGTAACAAGAGAAAAAAGGTCACAGTATTTCTGGAAACACTATGCAATGTCATTATACCAGGAATTCGTTGTCCACACAATGGCCCAACAGACAGTGGTGGGAAGGGGCAAATAAATTCAGTAAATAAAAGCAAAATTATGTGGGATCAAATGACAATCTCAGATAGGTTAATTGAATATCTACATGTTTTCGTACTGTCAATAAGAACGGAGTTTTTACAAAATTCGCCTATTATCTGATTGCTGCAAAACTCAGGAACGACTTTGCCTTATAAAACACTGGTAATAATTCATGTCTCCAAAGGCAAGGCGTAAGTTTTGTGACCAAGAGGCATAAGCCTTTCGGTGAATAATTACAATAAGAACACAAATATAAACAGATAAATAATGGGAGAAAAGGATAAAGAGAGAACTGAGAAAACCATGTTTGACAGTTGGCATTCATTTAGCATTAGCAATCGTTTGGAATTAGCCTCATTCTAGCTACATTCTAAGTACTCGACACTTTGGAGGCTGGGAGAAAAAGATTGAGAATACAAGGTGGGAACAGATAACTAATGGGAGAAAAAAGAATAGACTAGAGACAACATAGAGAGAGAGAGATAGGTAGTTACAAATCAACACCATGTGTTTATGAAGTAACTAGAAGTTTTAAATACAAGGGGCAAAAATGGTGCACTCTATTAAGTGACTTCAATTGAAAAACAAGAGACAAGACAGTTTGTTTTTTCAAAAACTTTCCAAGAAAAAAAAGAGGCTTGCAAGAGTGGCTGGCAGTCTTCTTCTTCGGACCACCTCTGCTGGGCCTCGCCTGAAAAGCCAAAGAAATGCTGCCCTTATTCAGGAAGAGGAACATGAATGCAGGGAAACCAAAAACAGATATGCATTTTCCAAAAAAATTAATAACAATAATTAAACTTTTTCATACAAAACTCAGGAAACTGACGAACTTCCATTGCTGTGTTTAGACAAGAGAGGCTAATCCCCCAAGCATTTGAATTAACAAAAAGAAAAAAGAAACAATTTTTTAATACCAAAGAGAAAATATACGATGACAGAAACAGTAAAAATAAAGAAGAAAAAAAATCACATCTTTCAACTCCCAAATCAAGAACTTCCTTCAGCCTAGACCAATTTTCCCCCAAATAATGAAAACATAGAAACCTTGATAATCTCAATTCTGAAAAACCTAACATGCACATAGCCAAATCATCCAACAGAGCAATAGAGTTAGAAAATAACCTAAAATACAGAGAGAAAATCAGAATAGATCAACTAACCTCTAAAAATATATGAAACCTTACTTCCACCAACGGCTCCTCCTTCCTTGAGGGTCTCGAGTTTCACTGGCACGCTGAGAGTGAGAGAGAAACAAATCAAGCTGAGATTAAATTGTCTAAAGCCCGTTTCTTTGTCAAACCAGAAGCTGGGCCCAACTATTTAAGGCCCAATGTGCAGAGACATATCATGTCGCATGTTAGTATTGGGCCTAAAAACGAAAGAGGCCTCAAAGGGTTCTTCTGGAAGTAGAAGACGGTTCTGGAACATCGTCGTCGGTTCTCTCTCCTCACCCATAGCAATAAAACCCAAAACGGGCAAAAACCCTAACAAAACTGTGAGCCTCTCTTATCCACACGCACACTTACATTTCTACTCTCTAACAAAGCCACGACCTTGAAGCTCTGAAATGGCGTCGGCCAACGCTCTTACTTCAGCTTCCATTCTCTGCTCGCCCAGTCAGGTACTGGCTTCTTGGATTGTCTGCTATCACGAAAGTGAATGAATTTGTGGGTATTGGGTTTCATTTGGTCTCTCATTTCCTCTAAACCAAACATTGACCGCTGTGGCTTGAATTACTTCTTAGCTTTGCCTTACACCTACCTGCCCTTAATTATCTGGGCATTTTGCTTGTGTTTTTGGGTCGCATATTGACATCATTTGAGGTTTAATTGCTTTAATCTTTTTGGGTTTTGTTTGGCTCAATCTTCTTAGTTCCATATTTGTATGAATTAATGGTGTTAGCGGTGCTTGTGGAGGACAGTGAATGAATTTGTGTGTTTTGAGTTTCATTTGGTCTCTCATTTCTTGTGAACCAAGCATTTGTTTAAGCCCTATAGCTTGAATTACTTGGTAGCTGTGGTTGGTAATTGGTTCTTGTTGGGACTGAAGAAAAATGCTGGTTTAATAATCTAGGATGTTTATGTGTAGTTTGGTCATATTAACAGCATCTGAGGTTTATTTGCCTTAATCTTTTCGGGTTTTCTTTGTTTTGGTCAATATTAAAAATTTATTCTTTGGTGTGAATTAATGGCGTTGCCAGAGTTTGAGGAGGAGGGTGAATCAGCAGCAAAATAATAGGGTGAATTACAAGCAATCAAGGGGCCGATTTGTTGTGAAGGCTGCTGCAAAAGATATAGCTTTTGACCAGAACTCAAGGCGTGCGCTACAGGCCGGAATTGATAAGCTTGCTGATGCAGTTGGCCTTACTCTTGGCCCTAGGGGTATCTTCTTTCTTTTCCTTGTTGCATTGGTGCTATCTTGGATATTTCCTTGTTGTGCGTTTGTGACGAAAAGAGTGTCTCCTTAACCTTTTTCAAACATTTTCCAGTATATAGAGGTTTCTTTTCATGGTATGCTCTTTGAACGTGAGCAATTCTTAATTTGATGTGTCTGTAGGGAGGAACGTTGTCTTGGACGAATATGGAAGTCCCAAAGTGGTGAATGACGGAGTAACAATTGCTAGAGCTATTGAGCTTCCCGATGCTATGGAAAATGCTGGTGCAGCTCTCATTAGGGAGGTTGGACCGTTATGTTTATAGTATTTTTCCAAGTAGTACTATCCCTCCCATGTTAGGCAGTTCTATTTTTCTGGGTTATTTTACCATGCTCTCGTGTTTCAATTGTGGGATTTAGGTTGCTAGCAAAACGAACGACTCAGCTGGTGATGGAACAACAACAGCATCAATTCTTGCTCGGGAGATAATCAAGCTCGGACTTTTGAGTGTCACCTCTGGTGCAAATCCTGTTTCAATAAAGAAGGGGATTGATAAAACTGTACATGGTCTGATAGAGGAGCTAGAGAATAAATCTAGGCCTGTTAAGGGTCGTGATGATGTTAAAGGTACTGAGCTGTAACGAATGTTAGGGTATTTCATCAAGTTTAATTATTACTGAAACCCCACATTCTTAGTTGATCATTGTTTTGCTTACAGCTGTTGCTACTATTTCTGCTGGGAACGATGAGTATATTGGGACAATGATTGCTGATGCTATTGACAAGGTGGGACCTGATGGTGTCCTATCCATTGAGTCATCATCCTCATTTGAGACAACCGTCGAAGTAGAAGAAGGAATGGAGGTGTGTTTCTTTATGGTCTTAGTTGCATTTCATTATTTTCCTTCTGTATATGATATGATTATCGTCTCTTGATGATTTTTGTCATTGGGTTGCAGATTGACAGAGGATATATCTCCCCTCAATTCGTTACGAACCTTGAGAAATTGATTGTTGAATTTGAGAATGCAAGAGTTTTGATTACCGACCAGAAAATTTTCAGCTATCAAGGACATAATTCCTCTTTTGGAGAAGACCACTCAGTTGAGAGTCCCTCTGCTTATAATTGCTGAGGATGTCTCTGGGGAGGCTTTGGCGACTCTTGTTGTGAACAAGTTGAGGGGCATAATTAATGTTGCTGCCATCAAAGCTCCTAGTTTTGGTGAACGGAGAAAGGCTCTCCTCCAAGATATCGCCATTTTAACAGGTAAATATTTGGCTTAGTATATCAGATTATATATCATTTACACAAGTGAAGTTTGATATCAATAGTGCAAGGAGTTTTCTTGTATCTGTTTCTTTAGATTGGATATTTAATGGAGCAAAATGCTTGGTTACTTTGTTACAGTATATTCTGGATTTTTTTTTTTATTGTGTCAACAGATAGACACTTAATTTGCATGGATATATTACTCATTCAGCTGGTTCCATATATATTCAGGAGCTGAGTTTCAGCCAGTGATCTGGGTCTACTGGTGGAGAACACCTCAGTTGAGCAGCTTGGTTTGGCCCGAAAGGTGACAATATCAAAGGACTCCACTACCATCATTGCTGATGCAGCATCAAAAGATGAGTTGCAAGCTAGGATTGCACAGCTGAAGAAGGAGTTATCTGAGACAGATTCCGTTTATGACTCAGAAAAATTGGCTGAGCGGATTGCTAAATTATCAGGTGGAGTTGCTGTTATAAAGGTGGGAGCTGCTACAGAGACCGAACTTGAGGACCGTAAGCTTCGTATTGAGGATGCCAAGAATGCCACTTTTGCTGCCATAGAGGAAGGTATTGTGCCTGGTGGTGGTGCTGCCTTGGTGCATCTGTCAATGTATGTCCCTGCACTCAAGCAAAAACTTGTAGATGGCAGATGAGCAGCTAGGTGCTGACATTGTGCAGAAGGTAACAATCATACCTGATTATTTGGAATTGCTACTATTATTCTTGAAGGAAGAAGTTCCATATTCTATGCTAATTCTCTCAACACCTGTCCTATTCATTCTGAAAAATCAAATCTATTTACATGCAGGCACTGGTATCACCAGCAGCATTAATAGCTCAAAATGCTGGAATTGAAGGTGAAGTGGTTGTGGAGAAAATAAAGGATAGTGAATGGGAGGTCGGTTACAACGCGATGACAGACAAGTACGAGAACTTGGTGGAAGCCGGTGTTATTGACCCAGCAAAGGTAACAAGATGTGCTTTACAGAATGCAGCTTCAGTTGCCGGAATGGTGTTGACCACTCAAGCCATTGTGGTGGAAAAGCCAAAGCCCAAGTCACCTGCGGCGGCTGCTGCACAAGGTCTTACTGTGTAACATGTAGAATTTTTAGACAGAATTTTGGTAGAGTGGTTGATGGGTGCATTCAGGTCAAAGGCGTTTGTTAAAACTTCTGTTATCACTATGAATGTGCCTCTTCTACGGATTGACGAACTTTTTTTTTTTTTTTCTTCTACATAAAGTAAGCCGGAGGCATGTAATATCATGGGGGTTTTGAATATTTCGCTTTTTGGTCTTTTCCTGGAAACCAAACCTAGTAGTAGCACACAATGCATTACTGAGCAATCGATCTGGGGCGTGCACGAACATGTGGTCAAAGAGGGGTTTTTACCAAGGGCTTATTTGGGAGTGACTCTAAGTCAATAATTACTTATATGGAGAATTGCTTTTCATGTAATCACAAGTGATTTTAAGCGATTGTAGGGAAGAGAACACACCTCTTAAGTGATTTTGGGATTCTAGCTCTCCTAGCATTACTCTCAAATGAGCCCTAATTACTCTCAAACGAGTCCTATAGCATTGGCGTTGAGTTCGTGGTTATACATGACACTTAAAAGTATTTCTTAAGATCTTATTTTTAATAGTTAATGTTTTATTACAGAAAATATTTTATAATTTTTGTCCACGCATGGCAATTATGTGATACATTTTAGCAAAAACAATGGGTTTCATTCGTATAATGTTAAGAGTTCTTACGGCAATTTTGACAGATCTTAACAAGGGGGGCCAACAAGTAATCCGAAGCAATTAAGTCATAAAATTAATGGGTCTTACTCGAGCAGCGCCAATTTTTTAACAGTAGATATTTTGGCGGATTAATAGTAGAGGGCAAAGTTGGAATGCAAAACATGGGGCCATATAACAATGTGAAATGGACTATATTCCTAATGGTATTTAAAACAGTTTAAGTCTTGTTAAAATTACAAAGACAAGATTTAAAAGCATTATTAATATAAAACTGTATAAGCATCTCGAAAACTAATTACTTCTTCTTTTTTGTCAAAGAAACCTAATTAGTTCTTCATCTGATTTAAGTTTTTTTTAAATTTTAAACTTGGGCCAATACAATAGAAATCTATGAATGACTAATCAGTGGCCCAATGCAATGAAAAACTTGGGTTCAGTGCTTGTGTGCTCATATAGAAGTAGTGGGCAGCGTATAGCCGCGCGGATATACCTTTATACTTTCTATTTATGGAGTATCGCTGCCCGGCTATACCGTTAAAATATTCTATTTATGGAGTATCGATACTTTTAAAATAAAATTTTAAAAGTATAGCCGCACGACCTAACTGTAAAATATCTATATATGGCGTATAGCCGGGCGTCTTTATTGTTAAAATTTCTATCTAAAAAGTATAGCTGGGCGGCTATACTATTAAAATATCTATTTATGGCATATAGCCGCGCAGCTTTACGTTTAAAATTTCTATTTATAGAGTATAGCCACACGTTTACCGAAAATTTCTATTTGTAGATTTCAATTTAAAGGGTATAGCCGCACGGCTATACGTGTAAAATTTCTATTTATGAAGCATTGCCGCGCAACTATACTGTTAAAATATCTATTTATGGAGGGCAATGGAAATGACGCTGTCACTTGGATTGGTCTAGTGTCTACTGGGTTCCACGTGGGCCATGGGTCGGTGGACCGTCCATTAAAAATTCTGGGTTTTGTTGAGGCTTTTTTAATTTCCCTTTCGGAGTCCAGAACAACACATGGGAGACGACCAAAAAAGGCAAAAATCCACTTAGCACACCTAGAAAAGGTAATATAAATCTGGGCTCGTGAAAGATAATATATTTCTCTCGGTGGAAAATTGTGATTTTATCATATAAGAGGAGGTTCATATTTAAATACTACATCAAAGAAATACACATTATTTGATGTTATGTTACTAAATGAAAGGTTGAAACATGATCAGATCGATTATCGATAAATTGATTGATAACATAACATACGAGTATTTAATACAAGATCGTTTGTAATGAATAAATTTTCATCATACGTATGTCATAATTAGAATTATTTATTTCTTATTTCACAATGCTAAAGATCATCTTTACATAAGATCCTCATGATGATTTTGATACCTAAGTATTGTCGCTTACTGTAATAAATGTTGTTTTCTTTTTAATCAGAAAAAAATGCAAATGCTGTTTTGTTAAACAATTTGTCAATTTTTATTAAGACATTCAAATTAAAATTTGAAAACAAAAAGGGAGACATGCAAATGCATGGACTACCAGAACTAGTAAACAAAGTTGTCTGTAGATACACGTCTTTGGCTTCTTCTTTTTTTCTTTGCGAGACATGTGAAAGCTTTTATAAACGAGGAGTGTGCGGGACTGATGAGGCCCGACGTAGAAAAAAGCACTTATCAAATTGTGGGGAGTATGCGACTTCCAAGCACCCAATTTATAGTCCACCTAACTATTGCAATTGATAAGTGCTTTTTTTTTTGGGATTCTGAACCGGAATCTGCTTTTTTAAAATTATATGCATCACCCCCAAAAATCGCTGTCTGCTTTTGCTAAAATAAAAATTGGTTTCAACTTCACAGGCCTTGAAAACTTTGCATCGGCTTTTGTATGATCTATGATGTTTCTTCCATACCACAATCTGGTAATTTGTATGTCAAGCCTCTTCTTTCTTTTTTTTTTTTTTTTTTTTTTTTTTGTTTTTTTTCTTTTTTGTTTCTGGTATAAAGTTGAATCATGCTGCAAATGAAACTTTATGTTGCTTTTTGTTTTTGTTTTGCCCATTCAACACCTTCCACTTTTGAATAAACGTTTTGTTCTGGATGGTTAAATTAGTTTGACTCACAAGGTTGGAATTAAATCAAAGAAATTTTTTTGTTTTGGGTAGAACAAATGAAATATTTTTTTTACATCCAAAAAACTAACAAAAGAGGAATAAGAAAAAAATTGACATGTATCTAGATTAGTCCCATCATTTCTTTTAGGGGTGGGCATCGGAATCGAAGAACGATTAAGAGAACCAAATTGGCCTGGAAAAAATTGAAAAAAGTGTTGACCAAAAAGTCAAATCCAATTCAAAAACCAAACCAAACCGTTTCTAACCGGTGTTCTATTTCGATTCTATAACCCCAACAAACTGAACCAGGCCAAATCGGACTAGGCAAAATTAAAAAATATATAATTTTAATATTTATTATATCCAATGCTATATTTTTAATCTCATAACTAATATTTAACCCAAACTCAACTTCAAAAATATCTCTTTTTTTCTATACTCAATATTTCTTTTTATATGAAATTGGATAATTGTTAATTTTCAAAGCCAAAAATTAAAATTCAGTGAAATTTGTATTAAAAAATAATTTTAAATAATAAGTCGGTTAAAAACCAACCGAACTAGAACTGGACTGCATCCAATCCAATACAATTAGGGGTGTATGTCGGTTCGAACAGATCCAATCATATTAGATGTTCAAATCCAATCTAATATAATTCAATTGATAGAGATTGGATGATCGGTTTTGATAATGGAAAAGACAATAATGAAATATTAAGCAGTTATCCTTAGGTTCAAACATATTAATAGACGTAAATATAATATAAATGAAATACTATAAAAAAAATTATTTATAAACATTGTTAGACTATTGTTTGTATTTTTTTAAAAATGACTTTTATGAAAAGGTAAAAAACTTTGTATAACTAAAGTGATTGCTATTACCAAATTCTGTCAAATATTAGGCTTTCTTTTTCTCAAAACATATTAGGCATTTTCTTAAGGTGAGAGAAGAAGCTCTACCAAACATTTGTAAAGTTCAAGTGATGGCGCGCAATCCACTCAATATGATGACAACAACAGTAACACACCTTTTTATGTTTTGTTTTTCCACCAAACCATCTCAGTCGTCGACGTGGTGTGGAATTAATATTCCAAATTTCGAATCCAAACGGATGCAAGGTATGACCATCTCAGTCCGTCGACGTTGTGACTTGTGTTGGTACACAATTCCCAAATGGGCTCCGCACCATAATAATTCCAAGTCAATATAAAGCTCTAA